>JAJIYU010021328.1:0-10125 GCA_030144865.1 Tinospora cordifolia | reverse complement strand
CATCATCTTCATCACCATGAATGAGAAGGTCAACGGTTGCAGGTGTTGATCTTGATTTGGGCTTCTTGGTATGTATGAAAGTTTTATTTTAAGACAGCCTAGATTTAAATTTTTTAAAATAAATAAATGAATGAAACTGGTAAGTTGATTGATCTTTGAATTTTCAATTAAAAAATAAAATACAGACATGATCTCTTCATATTTAATAATGCTACCACCCGCCACCCGGTGTCTATTCTAATTATATGTGCACATACAAAGAAACGGTAGAATAGAAGAAGAAGAAGAAGAAGAAGAAGAAGAAGAAGAAGAAGAAGGAAGGCTTTATGAACCGTGAGCAATGCAGGTTTTAATCATAGCTCTGACGGGAAAAAAGATTATAGTGGAATCTGAGGATTGGAACACAGTCCTAAACATCAAAGAAAAAATTCAAGAGCTTGAAGGAATCCCTCCAGATCAGCAGCGACTAGTGTATAAAGGGAAGCAGCTCGTGGATGACGAAGTGTTTCTTGATCACATAAAGTTGATCCCGCAGGAAGAACTGTCGCCCAGTTCCATTGTTACTCTTCACCTGATCCTGCGTTTGCCAGGAGGAGCAAATGTGCTTGCTCATAGATCAGATCAGATTCAGTACAGCAGCCCTTTTGGATCTGATGATGATGGTGATTCCTCTGACTCACACTCCGATCATCTTCAACAAAATGGTAATTTCAATAAATCTTCTCTCTCTCTCTCTCTCTCTCTCCCTTTGTCACACTCTTTTTAAATGTTATTGCACCATTGATTTTAAACGATATTTTGGAGTAAATAAATGCACTTTTACTCAAAAGAAAAAGAGAAAAAGTAAAAATAAATGTGTTTTGACCAGTATTACTTCAAAATACAAAGTGAGAATAAGAGCGTCACATTGGTTAGACTATTTCACGGTCTGATTTTCCTTCTCCGTCTTTAGCTCACTAAAATTTTATTTAGTAGACTATTTTTATAATAGTTCAAGTTTATTAAATTATTTTTTACAATAATTCAAATTTATTAAACTATATTATATAAGATTCACAATTACATCAACTCATTATTTATACTATTTATAATATTTAATTTATAAAATACATATTTTTTTCCTAACATATATAATTTAAACTATTTAACAAAAATTATATATAACTAATTTTTTTAATTATATTTTTTTATTTTTTAAATATTATTTAATTAAAATAAATTATTTATTTACTTTTAAAATATCATTTTTTATTTTTTAAAAGAAACATTTATTAGTAATTTTAAATATTATACACATATTTATATTTAAAAATAATATTTATATATTATTTTAAAAATATTTTTAATTTTTTAGTTAAAAATTTATGCATGCAACGGCATGTAAAAATAGAAAAATTAAAAATTAAAAGAAAGAAAGGGATTGTGCAGTCCCCAAATTAAATGGCAACTGCATAGTAAATAGCAAAATAAAATAAAATAAAGATTGAGCAGTTGAAAAATCTCAAACACTCAACATACATTTGCTGAAAATATGTTTGACTGTTGAGAAAATATAATCCTTTTCAAGAATTTTTTTGAGCTTGCCAGTGATAAAATAAAATTTTCTTGTCAAAAAAATAATTTTAGACTCATTTTAAAGAGTGTTGACTAATAATTAGCTATCAAGAAATTTGTCATGCCGTACCAAACAAGCATAAACATATTGTCCCAAAATTTATGAGAAAATTTTCCTTAGATAGAGAGTTTTTTTTTTTAATTCTAAGAATAGGAGGCAAGGGCATAATAAGGTTTTTTTACAATAAAATATATTAATGGTTAGGATAATGAGATTAGCTATGGTCTTTTAAGAAATTAAGAAGTGTAGAATTGGATATTGATATGGGAACATGAAATTAAAACCACAAACCAACCAACTGTAGTGCAGTTGGTCATGGAAGAGCCCTTAGTGCCATGTTCTCTTGGATCCCAAAATTTTATTTAAAAAAAAAAAAAAAAGAAGAAGAAAGAAGAAAGAACAGAAATTAGAACCACAACGGCACCTATCTGTTCCTTTTTCAAAACAAGTAATTGGGCAGTAACAAAAACCAAAAGCTTACCCTTGCATTTTTGCCACATTTTCACAAAAACTTAGCTTGTGCATACTAATCCAAATTTAGAGTTTGGATAAGAGTTGAGATTATTTTTTTTGAAAAATGTTTATTAGTTATTATAACCACTTGGATGAACTTCTGAAGTTGTTTCAAATAAGACCTCTCTATTGTAAGAGTGTTAGAAAGTGTTTTTTTTTATTTGACATGCCGTAAAAAATGTTTTTTCTTGTAGTGTTAGTTGTATAAAGATTTTGTTAAGTATCAAGAAAAAACACTCTCACAATAGAGCTAAGAAGACGAGTAGCACATATAAAATTTTAAAACATAAAAAAGCAATGTATATTAGTTAATTAATCTTCCTTGCAAAATGTGCACCAAGTAGGAGAGAAACAAGTACATGACTGATTTATGTAAGATGTTACTCTTGACGATGGTTTGACACACATTATTGATGAATAAGTAAAATTATAGCTTTACAGCTTTTCGACTTTTAACATTATATCAAAGTTTGTTATGCGTAAGAAAACTTGGACTCAAATCCCATTATTCACGTTTAAAAAAACTAATAGCTATCATTTGTTCTCTCTTCTTATTCCCGATTTGCTGGATCAGGTTGGACACAAAGGAAGGAATTAAATGATAAGCTTAATATGTATAATTGTAACTTCACCCATCAATTATACCTTTTTTAAATTTTCTTAAACTATAGTTTAGGATTTACTAATTAAGCCTAACAATGGTAAATTTTTAGTTATCATGGATGGAATTGGAGTTACGTAAATTTGGAATTTAATTGAGTGACCTTATTCATTGCATTCAATAGCATAGACACATGTTAAAAAAAAATTACCCCACTCCCAAGCTACAATGATGAACATAACACTATACATAACGTGGTTTTGCTGTCTTTTCGTAACACTAGATCTGCAACTATAATTAGTTCTACAATTTTGCTGATGGGTGCTTGTTTATTATCTGATAATTAATGTCGAAACAGATGCTTAGAATTCATTCGAGTACTTTATGTTAGTATCATATATACAGCAGCAAGTAAGAGCTTTTAACATTAATGTTGGTCATTTCACTTGGTAATAGGTTTTTCTCATGAAATTGCGATTGCCGATGATCTCCCCACAAACGGGCAAGAACAAGTTATAAATTCAGAATTCACTGGAAACCACAACTGCAGCCCTAAATTGTCTTCCAAGTGCAAGTCTCTCAAATCATGTTTCTTGTTTCTTTTATTATTATTAGTATTATTACTACTATTATTATTATTGTTATTGTTATTTCTCCATAAAATTCAGTGATGGGCGTATATTTGTTGGGTTCAAGGGGTCTCAGGCAGGTGGTTCATCACAGACAAACTCAGAAAATGGAGTCCATGGAATTGTTATAGATTTGCGAATAGCCTTTTGGGGATCCTTGCCAGATAGTCCAATTGCATACTCATGCTTTTTTTTTTTTTTTCTTTCCTTTCTGTCTTTATTGTGATACTATTGAATAATCGATTTCCCCTATCATTATAACCTACGGGTGTCATGTGAACTGTTTCAAGATTTTTAACTTTAAAATACATTTGAACATTGTGGTAGTGTTTAGTTTGTGTAAAACCTATCCGGATGTGTTTGCCATGAGCTTTCTATAAGTCTAAATCTGTTGTTTATGAAAGGGTTACTGCATTCTTATACATTCAAGTTATTTATTAAATATTTATTAGTAATATATATATAAAAATAGAGGCAATAAAATGTGATTAAATTTATTTGTATTTTTCTTTTTCATCCTACTTGATTTAGAGTTGGTTCAAACAGAATCTTTAAAATTATGAGTTGGAATGTTGATATTAATTTTATGTGTATTTCAAAATTAAAGACCAATATATACAAAAGTTTAATGAAAAATTATTATTTTGCATATATATATGAATTTATATTCATGACAATTGTCTCCTCATATGCAAGGAATCATTGCAAATCAAATTAAAGAATTGTAATGAAACATATACTGTGCATTTAAGGTGTTTGATGAAATACATCGTAAAAATAGTGTTGTACATAACCATAGTTTTAATATACGAAAGAAATATATATTATTAGTATACGAATAATATACTACCCGTATATAATTATTATGATATATAATAAATAGATATGTTTATATATCTTACAAGTAATGGATGAATTGCAAATTCAATGAATATTATATCAATTTTTATTTAGCCCAGTAGATTACGAATAGACAAAACAAGATAAAGTTAAAGATAAATTTGAATATTACTTTATTAGATATTAAATATTAAATGAGAGTATGGCACACTTACTTGGTTATCAATGATAATATGAAATTATAATGTAAGATAATAATTTTATAAAATTGTATATAGATAATAGAGGCATATAGTATGTATACAAATTGTATATAAAATTATAAAAAAATTCTGTATCTAAAATATAAGAATAGATAAGAACATATATTAACAGTGGTACATTGGTGCCGCCTCCACTGCTACACATCATCATCTTTTGTCGACGTCACCGCCACTGAAACTGCTACTACTCTGACTTTTGTCCACCGTCACTACCGCTGTGTTGCCAATGCTAGTCCCTCGCAGCCATTGCTGCTGCGTTGCCAATCCCCCTGCTGCGACTAGGCCATCGACCTCCCTTGTTGTTTGCTACTGCAATGTCGACCAACCTTCCTCCCCTCTGTTCCACTCTGCTGCTGCTTGGCCCTGCGCGGATCCCCTGCTGCTGCTCGTCTTGCGTGCTGTTCTGTTACACACCTTCATTTCCCTCTTCTTTCTTCTTCTTTGTTCTTCGTAACTAAATGATCTTCTTCGTCAAATAAAAATGGAAATGAGGCAAAAATGGAAATAAAAATATGTAATTTGAGAAAAAATAAAAGTTTTCTAAATTAGGTAAATACAACCGTTTTGGCGTACATATATATATATACATATATTCTGGTAAAATTAAAATAATTTTAAAGAAATGATATAACTGAGAAGTTAAAAAAAAAAAGGCAAATATTATCCATAATATTTTTTAAATCTAAAAATTTTTGCATTTTTTATTTTTATTTTTTTTAAGTGTAGTTTTTTTTATAATCTAGCCGCCTATCATCTCTCTTTTATAAATATAGTATAATTTTATAGTGTATATGTATAGCCCTTTTAAGAATTATATATTCGGAGCCCTAAGCATACATAGTATACATCATACATTTATTTAAAAATAACTTTTATATATAATATATGTACATATTATATATTATATATAAAATATATACAAATATTTATTCAAATATTAATTTAATTGATTCATTTAGTTTTTAGTTGTATTATTGAGGTCTCAAGTACTGTATCAAAATATTTATATAAGTTAATTAATTATTTAATGATATAATTATTTTTAATATCACTTTAACCATTTTAGAACTTTTACATTTTATTATTATTTTTTTTACTTACTCTTTTGTCCTTGCAACTTCTTTCTATTTTGTATTGTCCACTAATCATATATTTTTATTTTATTTTTTATATATATTTTAATTAACTTTATATTTTAATTTAATCATTTTCTTAATCATGTATAAAAATGGCTTGCTAACCATATTTACCTGTCAATTCTCATTTTTAAAAAGCAATTCTATTTTTATTTTTATTTTTACCAATTTTATATTTTAGTTAAGGGACATAAGTTTTAACAGATACAAATTAAATTTATTAGTATTGTAAATTATTTTTTTTTAAAGTCTACACCATTTAATATTTGTGTAAAATATAAAATAATTTATTTGTAATATTTATTAAAAATTTTATATTGTAATATATAGTGACCTAATTCAAAATATAAATGGTCTATTGTATCTATCCACCACAGGTCCTCAAATAATTAAGACGAGCACTGACCTCATACAATTCATTTTTAACTTACTCATCCAAAATAACAAAGTTTATGTACATATCAAAGTACCGTGCTCTCGCAGCTACAACAGTTGAGGTAATTTTGCTTCAATCCTTACTTCAGGAGCTGGGTCTGTCAGTGTCATGTCCTGTTCTGTGGTGGGACAAAGCTAATGCAACCTATCATACTGTTTTCTGGTTTCTTTTTCTTGGCAATCGTTTTTCTTCTTTCTTTCAGTATAGTCTGCAGAAATACTGTTCATCTTCTTCCTCTGTTATAGAGAAAGATCTCTACTCAATTCAATTTACTGTGTTTACACTTCTCATGTTAGATATATAAGGATTATGTGCTCGTAGATGATATGTTAAGCTAATCTTAAGTGGCTTAGACACACATACACTACATAATTACCAAATATGTCAACTCGATTATCACATTATTAACGTGTCAACATGATAATACGGTCTGATCCATAGATACTATTAGGAGAAGTTAATTTGGAAAGCATTGAAAGCCGTGAGTTTTAAAATAATTTTGGAGCCAAAATCAGTGGGGAAAGTGAGACTTCGTCATTCACTGGAACTGTCTTTTTGGTTGATAATTAATCATACTTAATTAAAATTTCACATAACCATTCTTGAATTCCTTGTTTCTGGGCTTAAAGAACTTTATATTATTTATTTCACTTTTTCTAATTCAATTTGTGTTTAGCTATCAAGTATCAACAGGTTTTGACAAGTAAAAAAAAGGAAAGGATAAGAATAAATTCTATCAATAATTCAATATCTGATTACAATAGAATGAAATAAAAAATAAAGATAGTTCCACCTTTACGTCTTATTCTTTTCAGTATTATTTAATTTTAACAATTTTAGTAAGATTCATTATAAATATTTATTTTTTATTTTTTATTTGCTAATTTTTTTATATTTTGATCCTATTCTTCTTCTGCTCCTCGTTTCTTCTTAATTTTTTTTTCCTTTTTAATTTATTTTTTTAAATTTTTTTTTATATATTTATTAGTGTTACACCAAACATTGAATTACATTATTTTAAAAATATATAATTTAATTTTAGCATGCATACTAAGCAAACCCATAATGTGTAGTTTGCTATAACATTTGTGTCCGTGTTTGTAAAACAACTGTTGTTAACATTGTCAATTTACTTTTAGTGTTTTGTTCTTTTAGCAATCTAATATTATACTCTCCCGCTTTGCTTCAAAGCTTTAAAGTGAAATTGTACATTTAAAGTTAAATTTTGTCATCATTGTTCATTGTTCGCTTAAATTTGTTCTTGTACTTTGGTGAGGAAGGGTGAAATTAAAATATTTTCTATTTGTATTTTTATCTGTCTTGGTAACATAATCTTCTCTTAAATAATCATTAAGAGCTACACCTTCTAGCGCATACAAAAATTTTGAGCTAGCTCGCCTTTAGTACTAAAGCCAAGGGGTTAAGTATCCCTAAACATTTTTGGTAGGTCTGATATGAAGTTTTGAGATTGTTCATTTTAACTGAATTGCCATCGTCTTCATCACCTTGAATGAGAAGGTCAACGGTTGCAGGTGTTGATCTTAATTTGGACTTCTTGGTATGTATGAAAGTTTTGTTAATTCATTTATCGGAGACATTTTGTTTTCTTTAGTCAATTTATATAACTTGTTCAATCTCCATATGGTTCAGTTCCAAATTTTATAATTTTAATTTCTTGGCATGCTTGAATCAATAATGTAGACCACTTTAAATCTCGATTAGTCATCAATGATACCTCAGGTTCTACCACACTATTTCTACGACTTCATTAAATTTATTCACACCAATTGCCTTTATAATAGACTTTTACGAAACTTTCCAAAACACAAGTAAACTAAAATAAAGAAAGCACTCAACATTAATCAATGAATGCTTTATGTCCCAATGATGTGATCAACTTTTTAGTCCTTGAGTGCTTTTATAGACAGCAAAGGATAATATCTTTCGTATGTATATGGATCTATTTCACAAAGTTGTGCATACCATCCCAATAATTAAGGAAACATAAGATCTTCAAAAGCTCAAAATTGGATAGTGATATCCGTCTTATTTGACATGCATAATCTATGACTTCTAGAACGTTCTCTTTTTAGTCAGAGATGATGATTCCTACGATTATTGGAGAAATGACACATTTCAAACACAATATAGCAAGTTCTACAATTTTCAAAATCACACTTAGCTTTTTATATGAGCAAAATATTTTATCAGTATAAATCTATTGTAAAATCTTTAAGTATACTCAGATTAAGAGAATTGCTATTGAATAAGAGTACTAAAATGTGCTTAATAAGCTCAAGACAAATAATTAATTTTTTAAACGGACACATGCTAAAAATAATCTCATAAAAATGGTAAAAATCTTAATGAATCACAACTTGTTGTCTTTGAATAGATATGTCAGTCATGTAATTAACTTGTAAAGAACCTTGTTAAATTACTTCAAGATACTCAACAATACTCATCTGATTTCCATGTTATAAATAGGTTTGTTATATTACAAAAAATGTGTCAACTAATATATTCCACACGTTATAAATTAAAAATTTTATATACCATTTTTTATGGAGATACATATATTATGCTAATTTTTAAATATGCTTCTCATGTTGGATATGCATGGATTATGAATTTGTAGATGATAATATTGAATTAATCTCAACTGGCTTAGACATAAACTACATAATTGCTAAATATGTCAACTCGTTTGCCACATTACTAAGGTGCCCACATATCACTATGGTCCCAAGAGATACTATCTGAGTAATCAATTTTCTCATCTTTATAACTTAGGAGAGGTTAGTTTAGAAAGCATTAATGAAAGCGATAAATTTTACAATAGTTTTGATGCCAAAATCATTTGGGGAAAGTGAGATTTCATCATTTATTGGAGGTGTTTGCTGTCCATTTGGTTGATAATTGATCATACTTAGTGTAAAATTCTATCATAACCATTCTTGAATTCTTTGTTTATAGGCTTGAAGAACTCCCAGTGTTCTTTATTATTGTTACTATTGATAACATTGTATTATTTATTTTACTTTTTCTAATCCAATGTGTGTTTGTTTAGCTACAAAGTATGAACACGTTTTGGCAAGTAAAAAAAGGAAAGGATAAGAAAAAATTTTATTTTAATTCAGTATCTAATTACAATAGAATGAAATAAAAATAATAATAATAATAATAATAAAGATGGGTCACCTTTACCTCCTATTCTTTGTAGTGTTATTCAATTTCAACAGCGTTGGTAAGATTGATTGTAAATATATTATTTTTATTTTTTATTTCCTAATTTTTTATACTTTGATCTTCTTCTTCTTCTGTTCTTCCTTCTTTCCTTTTCTTTATTTTTTTTCTTTTAAATTTATTTTATATATTTATTACTGTTACACCAAACATTGAGTTACATTATTTTAAAAATATGTAATTTAATTTTATAAAATTTTAATTTGTCTTTGTAAAACAACTGTTGTTAATATTGTTGACTTGCTTTTTAGTGTTTGTTCTTTCAGCAATCCAGTATTATATTCTCCCGCTAGTTTCAAAGCTTTTAAGCATTGACAATGTACATTTGAAGTTAAATATTGTCATCTTGGTTCCTTGGTCTGTTAAATTTTTGTTCTTATAATCTGGTGAGGAAGGGCAAAAGTTAAGTATCTCTAAACATTGCTGGTAGGTAATAAGAGGTCAGGTCTGAAGTTCTGAGATTGTTCATCGTAACTGTATTGTCGTCATCTTGAATTCTTGATCACCATGAATCAAACGGTCAACGGTTGCAGGTGTTGGTCTTAATTTGGACTTCTTGGTATGTATGAAAGTTTTATTTTAAGACAGTCTATAGATTTAAATTTTAAAAATAAATAAATAAATGAAACTAGTAAGTTGATTGATCTTAGAATTTTCAATTAAAATTAAAAATACAGACATGCCAGACATTCCCTCTTCATATTAAATAATGCTACCACCCGCCACCCGGAGTCTATTTTAATTGTATGTGAACATACAAAGAAACGGGAGAAAAGAGGGAGAAAGAAGAAGAAGAAGAAGAAGAAGAAGAAGAAGAAGAAGAAGAAGAAGAAGAAGAAGAAGAAG
>JAJIYU010021327.1:0-10072 GCA_030144865.1 Tinospora cordifolia | reverse complement strand
ATATATATCATAACCTATATTATAATATATATTCCATATTTAATATTATATTATATTTCTCATACCTTCCTTCTCTATATGTTCTCCAATGTATCCAATGTATTCACTGAAAATGTATTCAAGCATCCAAGTATTCCACATCAATACAATGTATTCTATTTTCTACCTGGTATCATAGTGGGAATCTTATTTTTGGCTGTTGTGCATCTACTGCTGCTGATTTCTTTTTCTTTCTACTTTCGATCTGGTGTTCATCCCTAAGAGATTTGACCTTTTTTTCTTCTCGGATCTGACCGGCGATTTCGAACTTTTCATTCTCGGACTGTTCAATCCATTGGACTTTGAAGAATCTGCTTGGTGCTTTCGTGTTTGCCAACCTGCTACTGTTCGTGCTTGCCGGTGGTTCTCGTCTCGCCGGCCTGCGTCAGTGCTACTCCAGTTCGTTGTTGATCGCCTACTCGCTGCTTGCTGCTACTGTTTTCCGTTCTACACACCAGTTGTTGTTGCTGCTGCAGTAGCCTTTGATTTGCTCCTTGCTGCAGACAATTTGCTTCGTTGTTCATCTGCATTGTCATTGCCCTTGTTGCTTATTTTCCTCTCGTTTTGGCTCTGCTTCTAGCTTATTCTCAGCTTGCTGCTGCTGAACAACATCCCAGTTCTCAATCCTTCATTTCTGTTACGTCTAGGTCATCCATGGATATATGCGTCTATAAATTATTAAATATCGGCACATATGTCATCTGTCAAAAATCGAGACGTTACTATTTTACACTCAATTCTCATTAAATACCTTCTGAACATACCAGATCTTATACAAATTACTTATCGATCTCTTGGACATACCAAGAGTTGTCTCATGTAATAATGAGAAGATAATTAAACAATTTAATCATTAAACTTCAATGTTCAAACTTGCCAATGTTTGAAATGAACCCTCTTAATAAAATATCTAAATCATGGCCTATGAGGCCAAAATCCAAATCATAAAGAGAATCAACAATAAACTTAATATGGAGGATCATATGTCCAGTCTAAACCAAATACTAAAAATGAAAATCACATGACAATCTCCCTAGCAAGGTTTGCAACTAACCATACAACACCCAGTAGTGTTATCAATCTACACTGCTTCAAGGGTTACCTGAAATGAAATTGTGGGGTGAGCCCAAGAGCCTACTAGATCATACACACTATATCCATAATATTTTTCAAGTCAAAATATCAAACATGCAAACACTCGACATACATTGGGTGTTTCAAACATTTAGTTATTAATTTGATCGAGAGGTTTTACCATGGTATTCTTTCATCATCCTCATATCAAGAAAACAAGAAAAATGCACTATATGTCATATTTCTAAGGGCTAATGGGGCACACCCATTACCCAACCCTAGAATTAGAGTCACACCCATCGCTTCATCACCAAAGAACTAAGGTCACACCCATCATTCTATCATCGAGAATTAGGAGCTAACCCATCATTACATTCGTGAGAACACCCACGATGATCCTCTTAGAGCACTACGTCGTATCTGGTTTAAGTTTTAGTTTAATTTTAATTAAGATCACACAATTAGTCATCTCATCATGTTAAGCATGGAAGGTATAGAACAATTAATAACATTCGAGTAAACTAGACTTGATAATCATTTCATGACTGTCATGTATATAACTATTCATGTCGCATGTTATGAAAGCAAGTAAGCAATGAACATTGATACAAGAATCACGTTATGCATCATCATACCAACAGAAAGTATCATAATATCAAATCAATGTCAATTGCCCCATAACATGCTTCTAAGCATTCATGATAGAGTAAAGAATCATCATGTTCAACATTTTAAACTCAAATACGATTAGGGAGCAAGGTAATCATCTCCACCTATTATTCGTATCTCTTGCATACTTATCTAGTCCCCTTGTACGGTTTTGAATCCTCAACCTTGTGATTTAGTATATCATCCTCATCAATATAAACATTCACATACTTTTTAATTCATAGAACAATTATTCACTAATCAATATGTTATATGATAATCAAATGAGTTAAGATGTGTGCACGAAACTCGAAAAACACAACTTTCATCATGTTACCGTGGTAACCCCAGCGTTATGCGGTAACACGAGGTTATTCTCACATGCATACTGTGCTCTCGTGTTCTGTACTACGATAGTCATGTGGTTTTTTAGAAATCGCACATCCATGCTAGTTTTCTTCCTATTCACTTGTCCCCAATGACTAAATATACTAACTTAAACTCAAAAACAAGCATTCACGTGGTTTAACTCAAAAACTTAAACTCGAGCCTTAGCGTCCCTTCTCTCGTCCTCTTCAAAAGGATGCCTTGAACACTACCGCTATTCTGTTATATTGAAACGGACGTGCGTTCACTTAGGCAATATGAAAATAGAGTTAAAAGCACTGATTTCGAGCAGATTATAATGTAATACCTGTGCCCAAACGTTCCTGCTCGGTGTCTCAATCTGTTCTTTCATTGTTGATGTTGATCTTCACTGATATTTGATTGGAAAATAGTTTGGAATGGCTACAAACTGTTTAGAATCGATAGAGACTACATTTGGAATGAAGGAGACTCAGTTAGTGACGACTTAGGAGGGTTTCTTTTGCACGCTTAGGGTTTTCTTAGGGTTTTCTTTGAGCATGGTTAGCAGCATTTATGGTTTTCTGTGGGCACGGTGAGCAACTTTGATGTGATTAGGGTTATGCCCAGTAATGCGTATATATATATATAAGAAACAATATCGCAATGCACATCTGACTTTCCATTTTTGGGTTTCAATCGCAGGACCGCAGTCTTAACATGTTCCTAATCACTGGACTGCGATCCTTGACCGCAGCCGCATGTCCTTGCCAAAAATCTCGAATTTCTTGACATAGGACCGTGGTGCCCTAACCCTGGACTGCGGCCCTCATGGGACCAAACATCTTTGACGTAAAACCGCAATCTTGCGTCTCCAATTTTTGTTTGTTTGTTTGCAAGTTGTGGGTATTACATAAACACTAGTCTTAATGATCAAAGCTCTACTATAAATAGAAAGCATTTCTCCTCATTCTCTTCACACCAAATTCAAGCATTGAAATGTGCTTGAGAGGAAAGAAAAAGGATGAGAGTTTAGAAGGAAGAGTAGCTAAAGTTGAGGTATAAGTTCTCTCCTTAGTCTCTTTAAAATTCTTTTTCTATTTCTTTTATTTTATACAAAGGTTTAGTTACATTATGGCCTAAAAGACCACATTACTTTGGGTTAGTTTTTGAAGACCATAGAATGTCCAAAAAGGTCCAAACCATTCACCATCAAGGAGTGGTTGGAATAGGCTTTTCAACGCCTTTGGAACCATAAAATTTTGACAACCATAGCCTTTGAAACAAGGCTGAGATTATCACCCAACATTAGTTATGAAACAGTAACTTTTATGTCATTTCTAAAATGGTGTAAGCATGATCCAAGAACATTGCCACTACCATGTTGAACATTGCAAAGTGTACTAAAGAATAGACTCAAGAATGACCCCAATGGGACACCAGGAGCCCCCAAACTAACCTTCCAAAAAATTGTTGCACAAAAAAGGACAATTCTCAAACCAACGGGTTCATGAGTGTTTCAGTTCAAACAAGGACCTAGCTGAGGAAAACGGTCATTGCCATGACGTTCTTCATCGCGAGCAGTACAAGATAAACCTAAGAATCGCATAAAATAGACGTTCTTCATCGTGAGCACTACAAGATAAACCTTAAATAACTCATGTTAAAGTTCATGGGCTATTTTGAACCCGAGAACACTTTAGAGGTTATTTTGGACCTAAACCCAAGTTTAAGAGCTAAATTGAATGTCAAATAAGACTCAAGTTCTTTTATATGAATCTCGGAGGACTAGTACCACCTGAGCATCAGGCAACATAAAGAACGTGTAAATTGAGGTGGAGATAATTTTCAACTCATATACTTTTTAACTATATTTGCTTACATATTATATATAAATGGCCTATGTAGTAGTGGACTGCACCCTTTATTGATCGTATGATTAAATGCTTATATTTGCATTGATTTTGTGAATAATGACAACATGATTTAAATATATGGTGTTTGCTATGATCATATGTATGTGATTATGATAGATTTAGAGCATATATATGATGTTGTTCATGCATGGAATGATATGCACATAAATTTAATTGATGAGTATAATCTATAGAATATATCATTATAGAATTCAAGCATGATAAAGATATGATTCAATGAATGCTACATATTATACTTGTATGCATGAGGGTGTATCTTTTAGAGAATTTTCATTTAATATGCATGAATATGTTAGTGACTAAATACATGATCAGTCTTAACAAGATAACAACACATTTAGAAGGGTTGATTGGTCTAAGGACAATCAACGGTGGTTTTCACGTTAATACCTCGATTAAGAGATGGGTCTGTGATTACACTTAAGAAACTTGATCATGCCTCACGTATCTTTTGAGTCTGTAGATTGTTGGACATATAGACGCATGGCCTAGTCGCCTGTGACATTCACTTGGCCAGAGGTACGAGAATCACCCTACGATCGGCCACCCTACTTTGACTAACTGAAAACAATCTACTGTTTGTATTGCCTAATGTATGGAAGTGATAGATTGTATGATGTGTTTGCTTTATTGTTAAATTTTTTATGAATTAGAATGATCCATTGGGTTCGTAGAGTTCACCCCTTCCATTTTCAAATGAGGAAACCAGTATACCAACTGAGGGACTTGGGCTAGAACTTATTATCCTAATTTTATTTATATTTGTGTCTTATGATGTTACTTAAACATTAATATGTACAAGAGCATGAATGTGATGATTAAAGGTCATTTGATCAATGAATGAACCCTGATGTGGGGTACTTTTGGTACAACATTACTACATTATCCTTTTGTTATTAATGCTCATGATACTAATAATACTATGAAAACTAATTTTAAAACTAATAAACTAGTAGAATAAAGAAACGACTCAGATAATAGTAACACCTTAGAATATAGAGAAAATTGTTTTAATAGTTTTGAAATAGAGATTACAAGTTTAAGTTGATAGTGAAGAAGTTTTGTCCCAAGTAAAGTTAAACATTAAACAAGAAGTAAGTCATCCTACTCTAGGAAAGCATGATCTTTTAAACAGAGTTAATCTGGCCACCCTAACTGGAGGTTATTTTACTAGCTTGAATAAGTAATCAAAGACAAGTGACAAGTTTTTAAATAAATCAACTATTTTTCTAGTGTATCTTTTCATAAAGATTTTCTACTCTCACATGTATATATATGCATAACGAAACGATTTTTAAATGATTTCTTCAAATACCGAAAAGGGGTTGTTACATAATTGCTACGCTTGCTTTCCATTGACAAATTTAAGATGACTTCATTCTTACATCTCGAGAAGATATATATATATATATATATATATATATATATATCATACCTAATATATATTTTCCATACCTACCTTCTCTATATATTCTCCAATGTATTCACTGAAAATGTATCCAAGTATTCAACATCGATACAATGTATTCCATTTTCTACTGCAGATAATAGGAAAGATCAACAAAGTATTTATTATTCATTTAAACTTTTTGAGGATGAATCAGTTTTTTTTTTTTCATTTTTTATGAAAGGAAAAAAATCTTTGAAAAATTAAGAACTACCATTAGATATGAGTAGTGTGATCATGGGAGATGTGAGGCCAGAGTAGGAATCACCACCAATGTAAAGTGGATTCGAGAGGAACTATGGATGCTTGATCAACCACTGGTAACAACATAGATGAACAGAAATGAATAAAATAAAATTAAAAAAAGGAAAGAAAATAAATGGGCATAGTTTTCTTAACACAATATATTGAGCATTTCATGAAATGAAAACAGGTAATAACCATTTTAATTCATCTAATCGTGTGTCCCGTCAGGCACTATTCAACCCAAAAGTTAAGCAGATAGATAAGACCTAATATTTTATGTCATATTATTATAAATACTCTCCCTCATATGTAACCCCTCCTATGCCTTAAAGGCCAAAAGACAGGTAGCAGAGGAGGAATACCAATTATGCTTACGGTGAACATCCAAATTCTACTAACCAAACTTGAGCTTAAAAGGACTTTTTGTAAAATCGAGGCTTTAAAGCCATGTTAGAAATTACTTAACTCAGAACTTATAGGCTATAGTTATTAGATAAAGGTCAAACAATGCATATAAAATCACTGTCAGCATGTCCAACAGCTACGTAAAGGGTGAATGGCCTGTGTTTTTAGTCTTTCAAGTGATCTTTTTGGCTGAAGAACTGCCCTTCATTCCTCTACCAGCCAAAACTAGTGTTTGTGTTTAACTTAATGCCTCACCTTTCTGAGAAAATCATAATTCTGTTTTGCTGATTTCCTGTCTTCATTATATGAATCCCTTGAGCTCCTTGAATATGAGAATCCAGTCCACACTGGTGCATCTAAGAATATTATGTTGGAAATCTAGAGAATTTTCCAACAGAACTTAATGATTAGTACATGTATATTCACTACACAAATCATTTTCAATCACAGATTGCACCCAGATGTAAGAAAAGAAAATTTAACAGTGGTACCTTAGTCCCCATGAGTATGGGTTCGGCACCAACGTGGGTAAAGTTCCAACTTATTTAGCTCTCTTGAAACTGAAAGGACCTACAAATGCAGGGGAAAAAAAATCATCTCTTTTATTAATCCAAAACCAAGTCTACAACTAACAAAACTAGTGCAAGTAGTTGAAAAAAAAATGTTAAATGGGTGTTAGAAATTTGAATTAAGAGAAGGGTGGGTGATGAACTAGGCACCTATTTCAAAAGTAAGTCCAGAGAAGGCAGAGCAACCAGGACCTCCGGTGATCCACAGAATAACAGGGTCCTCAAGTGGATTCCTGTCAGATTTTATGAAATAATAGAAGAGCTGCACGTCATTATCCTCACCTACACCAATGTACCTAATAATACACAGACATATAAGCACAGCATACACAATTAGATGCATGAAATTGAGTTGAAACTCGTGATGTACAACAGAACTTTAAGTTAGCTAAAAACTCACCCAGTTTCCAGTTCAAAAGGAAGACGGCCATTATATCCCGGTAGAGACTTGACGTTGGAGTAACAGATAGACAGTATCAGAAGAAAGCCCAAGGACTAGTAGAAGAAGAAATGAAGGTAAAGCAGTAGCAAATGACAACAGTGTGCTTAATGCACAACGGTTTGCCATTTCTGTTTTGGAGAAATGCCTCAAAAACTCACAAGTTGGATCATTGGATACGTATGTGGTTCAGCGTAGAACAAATTAATATTTTGAATTTACATAATTAACAAGTTGGACTTAATTAATAGAATAATAGGTGTAACTTTTATCATATATTTTGAGATAAGGCACATTTATTTAATAATTTATAAGTGTGTAAATGAACTTGAAATTGCAATTACGATGATGAATTAATATGTTTTTCAAATCAACAGATTTTTTTTTTTTTTTTTAAAAAGAAGGGTTCTCGATCCAACCTTTAATAAAATAAATATGCATAAGAGTGATTCACGTTAATGAAATATATATGCATAAGCGTGATTCACGTTTAAATCCAAGGTCTGACTTCCCAAGAGCAATTTTTAAAAAAATTAAAATAAAATTAAAAATTACTTCTTTCCTCCAAAGAATGAAGCAAGAGATATGGAATCCAAAGCCCGATGGGCATCGATTCCCATGCCGTTTCTACCTCTAATGTATAGGGTTGGTCATCAAAGCCTGGGCATCCATTACTGTACCATTTCAGTAGCTCTCCGCGTTCCTTATAAGGATGACAATTTATGTAGTTATGATTGTTAGATAATGGTTCACAATTCTGTGAGTTCAGTTTATTAAGCCCACATTTTATATGAATTACTTGTGATGACTATTATTAGGTATGTATAAATATCTTTTTAATTAAAATTTTTTTAATTAATCCTGATTATAGAGAGACTGGGAGAACCCTAAGAGAGACTAGGGTTTTTTCAGTCTAAAAGAGGTATTTATACATACTTAATAATATAGACTCTAAAAGTAATCCACATAAAGTGTGGACTTAATAAACTATGCGCACAAGATTGTGAGTCATTATATAATAAATTTCTACCTTGGCAAGCAATCCATGCAAGTCCTCTTGGATATGCAACCACTAATAAGCAACAAGCTCCCATGACCTTCATAAAGCACCTCAAAAATTCTATTACTAGATGAGCACCCGAAGGTGCTTACTTCTGTCGAAGATGCAATAAGTTCAAGCAATGCTTGAACTTCTCCGCAGTGACAGTCTTCGTTAACATATCAGCCGCATTATCATCAATATAAACCTTCTAAAAGATAGATTATTAAAAAAAAAATAAAGGAATGCATACATACATAGTTTCTATATATATATATATATATATATATTGTTAGGAAACATGTTAGCAAACACATGATTAATTGTCATTGTTAGTGCTTGAGGTATTCCAAAAATATTTTAAAATTTTTCATGATTTAGAAATTGAAATATTACTCTTAGAAAGTAAACATCTTAAATCTGAAAACTATTATTAACCTTCTAGAACACTTAATAGAAATATGAATATTGCTGATTTTAGTTTTTGAAATGTTACTAATGTTGTTGATAATTAATTATGAAAATTAGAATATTGCTATTAAACAATAAAATTCTGAATCTTGTAGTTTTTGGAATCTGAAATTCAGCATTTTCATTAGTATTAATTCAATCTTATAGAATGTTTCTGATTCCGAGTTTACTCTCTCAATTTATTGTGATCAAAATCTCTTTTTAAAATGGAATGAATTTTAAACCTAGAAATTGATCCTTACTAAATTTGAAATAGATGTTTCTTTAGAATGATTTTAAAATATTTCCTTTAACAGTTTTGGAATGAATATCAATTTGCTACCAAATCTTTTTGCTCAGAATTTTTTCAAAATATTGAATATGAAAATTCTGCTACCATTAATTTTAGAAAACAGAATATTGTATCTTGTCATGGATCAAAATTTTTCCAAAATATTGGATATGAAAATTCTGCTACTATTAATTTTAGAAAACAAAATATTTCATCTTGCTATGGAATACTAAATGTTGGATCTGTTTAGAAACTAAATACTGTTGTTATTAGAATCTAATTATGTGAAAATAGAAATAATGCACATTCTGTAATAACTAGTGGATAAGTTTTTGGTTTCTATGAAATATTTTTTTGGCACATTTCTGTTTTTAGAAAAAGGATCATTTTAAAAAGGTCGTTTGAACTCTATAGAATGTTTTCAAAACATTTCCTTTGGCAAATTTCTGCAATCAATGTTTAAATATCTTTCAAGATTATGTGCTCAGAATAAAATCATTTACCAGAATGTTCTTATTGAAAGTTTACAAGTGTTCCTCAAGGAATGAATGCCAAAATCATGAGGATTTTTTTAGAAGATAAGTGATTATTCATTCCATTTAATAAAGATTTCAGTATGCTCCTAATCGCAATCAGAAAAAGGAATGTCCTAGAAGGTTGCTACTACTCATGGAAAGAAACAAATTGTTGAAAATTTGTCTATCTATCAGGACTATGTGAATAGTGCATAAGACAGTGGATCGCACAATGAACCTAAAAATTTTTGTTTGTCAAAGATTTGTTCTGTTTTGAAGTTTATATATATAGAGTCGTCTAAAGCTTTCAACAATCGCTTGGAGCTACAAAGAAGACATTATTTATACATGTAAGAATCATTGTATTGACTATCAAAATCTATACTTTATTTATTCCTGTTTCATTGAGTAATTGAAGAAATGATACTCTCTGCAACTTGTGTGTTTGTCAAGTTTGTATTTCGTGTGCGTAGGGTGTTGCTATAGAATGTTAAACTAACTGTAAATATTACAAAGTGTGACATTGTTATTATGATCATCATGTAAGTCCAGTTGTAATAATTGTACAATGTGATATATATTGAAAAGTGTAACATAGGTGTTATGATCATCGTGTTAATTCAATTG
>JAJIYU010021326.1:0-10079 GCA_030144865.1 Tinospora cordifolia | reverse complement strand
TTTATATTAAATCATACATATATACAAAAGATATGCATCATTCAAATAATAACATAAAAATTAATCTCACAAATTAAAATCATACCTTCAAACTTTCATCTTTGAAGTTCTTGTTTCTTTGATCTTCAAGATATTTTCAGAAAGAGCATGATCATGTTGGTAACGTGTTATAAAATAAAAGAAAAACTACTAGAAGATCAATAAAATAAGAAGAGAACTAGAGACAATAGAAATAGGGGAGAGAGCTTTTCATTCTCTTAAGAATAGGTTAAAGTTCAACCTTGGTATAAACTTTACAATGTAAGCACCCCTTTGTATAGATTTTAGAAATAGAGGGTTACATCAATCATAATTACAATATTTAAATAATTTATTAATTTGGACATAAGGGTTACAAAATATTAAATAGTAGGGGTTATAAAAGCATTTAAGATCATTATTTATAACATTTGATGCTTTAATTGAGATTGTGAAATAATTAAACACCACAAATGCTACAGCTAGTGAGAATATTAAAAGAATGGTCAGTTGTTTTCAACATGATAGTATTGATTGAACAATGAAGAGACCTCATATTTATTTATATATTTATTACAATGCAATGTATTAATATATAAATTACAATATAATGTATGAACATTAATTCATATTATAATGCAATATATGGCCATCTACATTTGTTCATCTCATTATGATACTTTTCCTTAAATGTCCATCTTTACAAAGAATATGTGTCATTAAAATATTCTACTAAAAAATTTCAATAAAAAATATTAATAAATAAAAAAATTACGATATTCTTGCATGCAGATAATACACTTTGTTATTAAAAAACTTATCAAGAAAAATCTAATTTGGCTAAAACTTTTGGTTAAGGAAAAAAAAAAGTGTAGTATAAACTATTGCTATTTGCAATATGACTAAAGGTTTTTAAGACAACATTCAATACCATGAAACAATTTCTTGAATATTGCAATAAGTAATGCCTTAGTGAATAAATACTATATTATCATTTGAACAAATTTGTTAAATATTAATTTTACAATTCTTTTGAAAATCATGTGTAAAGAAAAACTTTGGTGAAATGTATTTTATTTAGTCTTCTTTAATATATATTTCCTATAATTGAGTAATGCATGTTGCATTACCTTCATAAATTCTTATTAGAATTTGTTTATCAGTGGATCAACCACATGTCTCTTGGATATGTTGCGTTATTGATCTTAACTGAACACATTCATGATTGGCATCGTGAGCAACAATTAAATCAACGTGATTGAAGAAGTTCCAACTTATTTGTTGTAGTACCAAGATATAATTTATAATTCTACATGTGAATAAATAGCCTATTTGCGATCAAGCCTTATGTAGTTCATATAAATACCCTATGTCTACATAACCAACTAATTAGTGTATCTGTTCATTTATATAAAAAAAACTTAAATCAACATTTCCTTGAACATATTGCACTATATATTTACTATCATTTCAATGGTTGCAAGTTGGTGAAGAATAATATTTGACTAACAAATTAACATAAAATGTAAGATAAAATCTTTTATTATTAGTAAGATACATTGATGCACCTATTATACTAAAAAATGATGTTTTAGAACCAAGAATTTCTTCATTTTCTTTATGAAGTAAAAAAATGGTTGTTGTTCACATTAAGTGGTCATATAATCATTGAATTTCTATAAAAAAAATATAATATAACCCCGCCTCCCCTGAATTCTTCACGCGTGGACCACATTACTCGGCCAGGAGGTGGGTCGGCATTGCTTTACATCATTATTTCTATTTTAGATCCAAATCTTTGAGATCTCCTAAGTGAGATTAACTCATAAACATATCTCAATAAGGAAACAAGATATCTTAAGAAAATAATCCAATAATATTATTTAATCAAAAAGTACAAAACCCTCGAATTGTTTATTATGGCGAAATTTATCTCAAATAAAAAAATTTAGGCCACATGCCCTATAATTTGATAAAATTTTTAATGAAAATATTCTAAGTGACTTTTATGTCGCCTTGATTTATCAATTTCCTAAAAGATTAAAGAAAGAGGATGAGCTTAAAGCTCAATGAATCTTTTCAAGTATTTAAGTCATTATTTTAACAAATAAGACGTACATGTCAACCACTTTTAAACACTACATGGTTCAGTCAATTCATTATTTAAAAGTTGTAGTTAAGACCAAAATGGGTCAACCTCGGTGTTCTTCATATTAAGAAAGGAAAGGGTTGCCTTACGCCAGTTTCTATTAGATCTAGGGTTTTACCCATTATCCAAGAATTTGGGTTTTACCCATTATGAATTAGGGACGAACTCCATCGTTCCAATCTTAAGAATACCCACAAAAATCTCTTGTGGAATATTACACTGGTATGTGGTTAGAATCATAATTAATCTTTTGTTATGTGTAAAGCAGAAAATTCTTGCATGTAAACTAGATATAAACATGAATTAAATATGTAAGCATGGTAACACCATAGTATTGAACATAACACCACAAATCATGCACCTTTATTCATATAAGCCTAACCACACATATTCTACATGACATGTATAATTATAGATCATAGATATTCAAAACATAACACACACACAAGCCATATTTAAATCAAAATAATAAATTAAAATAAAAAATTATATTCACCTCAATCGCTTAATCCTTTTGATCTAAGCTCCTCCATTGAACCTTCAACACCATTTCTAGCACATAATTTGTGCAGAACTCCATTCCTCTATCTTCCTACTATTTTAATAGCTATTTAGAGCAGCTAAAGATAGAAAATATGCTAAGAAGAAGGCAGAAAGAGCAAGAACATAACTTGTCAATTTTTTGTTGGGATAAGAGAATGAGAGCCCAAGTAGGGTTTATATAGAGCTCTAATAGGCAAGACTTAGCAACTTTGAGGTGTTTCTAATGTAAAAAACCTTCTAAAATTTTAATTTTTCATGTTCCCCACTGACACAAAATAACAAGTAGCGTTTTAGGGTTTTGGAGGCTTTTGGGCGCAAGCTTCTATTTTTTTTCAAAAATCTTGATACATTACCATGGTAACCAATTTCATTACCAATGTAGTCACCCAAGGAGTCTTTTTTTTTTATATATATTTTTGCACAAATCGCTACATTACTGCTATAACACGGCGTGTGTTACCTTTTTTTTTTTCCTTTTTTTTATCTACTTTTCTTATAAGTTGAAATATAAATAATGTGTACCAAAATTTCAATGAAATTCTCAAGGATCAAAATTTTTTTTATCAATTTATTTCAGTTATTTATCAAATTTCGTACAAATTTTCGGGGTATTAGATATAATTTGTCCATATAAAATCATTTAGGACCTTTTCTATATAATCTAATTGATGAACAAAAGTGTCTTTTTTTAAAGTGTTTAATTTGTAAATTAAAAAGTAACTTATTTTTCCATCATTTTTATCTTAAATTCTTTTTTCAAATAATCTACTACTTTTTTGAAAGTTCTTTAGGAGTTTCATTGATGTTGAAATTATTCACATAAGCAACAATTACTATAAATTTTAATCAAGATCTCTTTATAAAAATACATTGATAAATTGGATCATTTTTATAATATTTTTAATAAATATTTACTATTTTATATGTATTCATAATGTTTTAGTCCATACAAAGATCTTTGTAACTTAATAGAATAAATTTATCGAGAACTTATATTATATTTCTCTTTTATTTTTTTAGGGAATCTCATATAAATATCATCATCTAGTGCACTATATCGATAGATTGCGACTACGTCCATCAAACATATGCCAAGTCTCTCTTGCACTTTCATACTTATGAGATATCAAAAAGTTATTACATCCACTACAAAAAAAACATGTCTCATTGCAGTCCATTACCGATATTTGAAAAAATCTTCTGCATTAAGCCTTGCTTTATATCTTATGATTTTATTTTTGTGTAGTTGCCTATTTTTATCTTACCAAATTTACTACTTTGAGTACCCAAACTACTGTTCTAAAAACATGATGTTTGTCAACATAATACATTGTTGCTTGTATGACATCTAAGTCAATCATTTCTATTTCATTATTCTTGAATAGATTGTAGTTTATATATAACACCCTCAGCTCCCGAATGTTTCATATTCGTCACAGGAAACGTATTTGTCTCGCAACTTGAGATATAATTTCATTCGTATGCATATGCAGTCACTCTTGCTTTCTATTCAAGAACTAGGATATTATTATTTTTAGATCAATTATCTCATCTGTTGATTGCACCAGACCATATCCCAAAGTACAAAAAGATGCATAAATAAATTGGCTTAGAAACAGATTAATAATAACCTTGGGACATATAATTACTCAAAAGACTTAATTTAATATTAGAATTAAGAACAAATATGTGGGTCCCATGGCTGAGTTTTGATAAAACAAATATTGTCTGGCCTAGTGGCTGACATCCAACAGAACTAAATATGGTGGATCACATGCCTTACAATTGAAAAATAGAAAATGAAGTTCATTTCTTATAAAGTCCTCACAACTATGAAGTACACTACTACTAATGACTATTTTCACATTACTCGTCAATACAAGTATCTTTAGTGGTTACCTGAAAAAGAGTGAGTTGGGTGAGCGCTTGAGAGCCTAATGGATCATAAACAAAACATCTTAAGCATTATAATAGTCAAAACATGAAATATACAAACACTTATCAAATATTAGGTGTTTCATACATTTCGATTGTTTAGCTTGACATTAAGACCGAAACGAATCTCCTCGGTATTCCCCATTAGGTTTGGAATATCAAAAGTAAAGTCGAAAGACTTTTTACCTACTCAGAACCCTATCTCAAGAATGAAGTTTCAACTCTACTCTCTGTATCATCTTACTACTACCGCAGTAGTAAGATGGGAACACCCACAGTAGCATCAAGACCCTCCTTGGGTTGGGAACACCCACGATAACACTAGACTACTGCTATAGTATCTGCATCATTGCGCCACTACATGTTTAAATTTCTTAATCATCTTTAATTAATGACCACAAACATATTTACAATTTTCTTACCCAGATATAAATAAATGATGGATATAAATTAACAACAAATCATGCTTATGATCATATCAGTTATGTTATTCCTCACATGGTATATACAACATATATATTATTCATGGATAGTACAACATGTTGTCTACATTATTCAAGGACAACCAAACATTCATGGGTGTCACACGCATCCCTAGCATGCTTCTAAATAACAATGCAGATAAACATTTAATCATGTTTCATATTCAAGCTAAAAAAATACTAAAGAGTTTAGGGTAGTCATCTCTACCTCAATAGTTGACTCCCTTGAGTCCTTGGGTTGTTATTCCAACTTGTTTTAAGTCTTCAACCTTTAAAGATTAACACTACTAGTTTTAAAAATCTACGTTTCAAAAATATGATTTAATAATTGTCCATGAATAGTATTCATGTACAGTGTCACACTCATGAACAGTATCGTGGACGATGATCGTGAACAATATCGTAAAAAGTGATTGCGAATAGTACTACAACTGTGAATAGTACCATAGTATACGTGAACAGTATTGCGGTATGTAATACATTATTTATAAATAGTATTGCAGTATCTAGTATGAAAAGTAAACTTTTCTATACATGTTTCTCTCATCTTTTGTTCTTTTGACATTCTAATACCTCAAATCCTACACAAACAAACTATGCATAGAGACTTAGATAGAATCATTATACATGCTTTGATTTGTAGAGTGCTCTAGTTGCTCCAAAAAAAGCCCAAAAGTAGGTTCTTCCCATTGCTATGCAATATATTGTTTTCCTCCTTCCAACTACTATAGTTACTGTGTTGAACATCTAAGGAATGTAAAAGAGCTAAGAAAATGGCAAGAGCAAGAAAGGAAGAAGAAGCTTGAGGATGAGTTGCTTTAGAGAGGGTGGGGTTTATATAGATTTTTTAGGCAGAAAAAGATAGACATGAATAGTGTATAATAGTAGCCTTGAACAGTGAAATGAACAGTATCGCGAATTTTTTTTTACGAAATTCTTGGGTATTACATTACAATTCTTGTTTTTATTCTTATATCTAATGTTACATTTTTTTTTATCATCTACAACCATTTGTGTTTAATATTACCTTTCTCAAAATCATCTTATTATTTACTTTTTTTAAAAGAAATTTTATTCTTATAACTAGTAAGTCTTCCTTACTTCAAGTGTGGTTCAATTTTATTATCAGATTGTTCTTTTGGGACATCAATTTGGATTTAAACATTGATTGCTAATATTTGACTTTGTTACTTGCTTTGGATTAGCAAATGTATTTGATAGTTAACTTGCTAAATCTTTAAGTTGAATTATCTTTTAAACTTCTTGTTTTCACAATATTTCATTTGAGGGTCTAAGATGAGATAGTGATGAATTACTCCATCATATTGTCTTTTTCACATTTTTAATTTCTCCCCTTAATACTGAGAATGTCACTTCGTTAAAATGACAATATACAAATTGCATCATAAGCATATCTACTTTTAATGGCTCAAGAAATTTAATTATTGAGGGAGATTCATATCTAACATATATATTAAATCTCTCGTGAGGGTCGATCTTGATACATAATTGTGGAGCAAGAGGAATATATACTGCACATTCAAAAATTCTTAGATGAAAAATATGTGGCTCTTGACTATATGCTAATTATTGTGAAGATAACTTACGTCAACTTGATGAATTAATATGCATATAAATGTGATGTTGCAAGTAAAATAACATGCGTTCATATGAAAGTAGGCAGTTTGGTTTCCATAAGTAATGGTCTAAGAATTAATTGTTTACGCGATTTTACTAAACATTTTACATGTGAACATGTAAAATGGATGTTCAACTTTTATTCGAAGTGACATAAATTAGTCTAGAAGTTTGAAATGTAAATTTACCAGTGCTCTCAAGATTAATTGTCTTAATTGGATATATGGAAGTTGTGCTCATAATTTAATTATTTGAGGAAGTAATCTCGCATGTGCAACATTATATAATAGTAATAAACATATGTGACCATCTACTAGAAGCATCTATTAAAACTATAATATATTTAAATGGTTTAGATGATGGATAAATAAGTTCATGTATATCACATTGAATTTGTTTTAAAAATTTTAGTGATTAAAAACTAATTTTAGCAAGTATTGATGATATAATTGATATTTCTTGACAACATGTAACACAAAAAACTCATTACCTTGAAAAATCTTTTGGTTTTTCAATGGATGCCCATGTGAATGTAAAACCCCATAAAAAGTTAGGATTCTATTATAATGTTTTAAAGTTAATTTCTTTTTACAATTTTTGAAAAAAAAAAGATTAGAAAACATGAGTTTCACAAAGGTAGAGGTCCTATCTTGTAGGAATTGCCTTAAATAAGTAGGGGTGACAATTCTTACCCAATCTATTTATTAAATGTGTCAGATTTACAAACTTAAACTTGACTCATTCATTAACCACGTCATAATTGTATACCTGTATAGAACCTATTTAACTTTTTACAATTAAATTTTAAAATAATTTTTTATAAAAAATATTAATAAAAATATAAAACATATCAAGAATAAATTAAGTTTTTGAAAATAATAAAAATTTATATTATGCAATATGATTTCATAGAGTCGAATCACTTTAGCACATTGGGGGAATATCTAGTAATCCATGAGTTGGAGTCAAAGTCAATGAGGGATGCAATTGAGTGCTTTAGAGGGGGTTCACCTAGTAGGTGAAAAAATTCAACTAAAGGAGGGGAGTAAGAGTGAGAATGGCATGAATGAAAGCCAAGCAAGTACTATCCACTGACTTCGAAGACAAGAATAAAATGGGGGGACCGACAAAAAACCTTTGATGCAGTATTTCACAGCTATGAAGACAAGGGTCCTTCCTACCTGCTAAAGACAACTCAAGGAACAAAACAAGACGGAGGAACGGAATGAGAAAAGAAAGCACCAAACTTCCTTCACGAAGGATAAGACATGCAAGGCACTGTTAGCTACTAGACTACTCTACAACTTGCGGATATCAATTTGATCAATGCTCAGTAGCCAACTCCTTCTTGCACTAAGCAGCTCCAAAGGAACCAAACAATATGATAGGAAGAAGAATGCCAAAGGCGAGAGCGAAGCTACCCGACGAGAGAGTTCAACCGTTGCTAGCTAGCTAAAGCGAATCATACTCAATGCCACTCCATTGCTAACTATTGAAAAGATCTTCTAATCAATTGAGAAATCATTTTAATATCATTAGTAATGAGGATTCAGAATATCACACATTGATTCATCAAAGAGAAGTTCAAAAACTAAAAGAAATACTAATTCTTTGGGATCTTTCCTTTCTTCAAATGGAATGAATAGAGATAAAATCAGACCAATTCTCGAAATGTCTTTCTGGATATTTCTCAACGTTCTAGCTATTCACAGAACGTGATAAGCAAATGATCATCTGCTTTCAAAAGAAATCGAAGAATTTCTTGAGAATCCTACAAGATCAATTCGTTCTTTTTTCTCTGATAGGTGATTAGAACTTCATCTGAGTTAAAATCCTACTGAGAAATCTATTAGGGAAAAGAAATTGTTAAAGAAACAACAAAATATTTCTTTTGACCCTTCTAGGTGATCAGAAAATAAAGAAATAGTTGATATATTCAAAATAATTATATATATATAGAATATCATCACAATTCATCCTATTTCATCAGATCAAGGATGTTATATGGTTCTTAAGTATGAACTGGATATAGAAAGTTCCAATAAGATTTCATTCTTGAACCAAAATCCATTTTTTAATTTATTTCATCTATTCCATGAGCGGAATAAAGGGGATACACATTGCACCACGACTTTAAATCAGAAGAGAGATTTTAAGAAATGACAGATCTATTAATTTTATCAATAATTGAGCCAGATCTGGGATATTATAAATGATGTGCCTTTTCTATTGATTCCTTGCAAATGATTCAAATGGAGGTGATAATTATAAACAAAGCCATGCCCTGCAAAATCATATAATTTTGGGCCCAAATCTCAAAGAGCATGTGAATGGTGTGGATGAAAGCAAATGAATAGAGTGGAATTATGTGTCGTATGACTTAGAGTGAACACAAATCTTAAAAATGATTAAGGGCAGATGTGCAATCTTAGAAAAACTAATATCGAGGTTCATTAATAGAGGAAATGAAGTCTTTGTCCTTAGCATACTAAAGACCACAAATTTGGGAAGTAAATGTTGGACCACCAACTCGGTTCAAATGAAGGTTAAACTGAGAATTCATGACACTAAGACATATGTTGAGCTATTGAGGCTATAAGCGCCATGATAATAGAATGAGGAACCTAGGCCAAGCTTACGAAATAACAAATTAATAAACAATGAGTTTGAAAAATACATACAGTTAGCTCAACCTAGATGAGTATGGAGTATGAGTCTAAACTAGAGGAGGCTTGCTATGCACTGTTCTCAGGGTCAAGCTATGCTAACAATGCAATCATACCACCATGATTTTAATTGCGATTTCAACCTACAAATTCGAATATTGCTTATACATGAAAGATATGGTTGAATCTACAAGTTTCTAACAGAGTAGTCTTACATAAATAAGAGTTCTATTACAATGGACTGTTTTCTAATTGAAGACCAAATACCAACAACACTTATAAATAGTCATCCCATTTTAAACTAAAGCATTTCAATTTTTCATATCTTCATTGTTCACTACAAAAAAGCTTTTTCGACAATTATAAAAAAAGTTTTTTTCTTTTGCTTAAATTTGATGTTATTTTCATCTGTAATACCTGAAATTTTAGTGACGTAATAATTATAATACCTGAAATTTTAGTGACGTAATAATTATAATACCTGAAATTTTAGTGACGTAATAACCGAAGATTGAGTTTAAAACACATATACATATGTATTTATATATAAATACATATATATATTTGTCATGGGTATGCAATTAATCAGTTAGCATAGAAGTATAAAGGAATATACATTGATTAATAATAGACATATAGAATTGTTGG
>JAJIYU010021325.1:0-10083 GCA_030144865.1 Tinospora cordifolia | reverse complement strand
TCTTGGTCAACCTTAGTCAACTTATCATTTGCTGACCTAGCTGGTCAACAGAGTCACACAGGGTCAATTCTGGTCCTTATGGGGTCAATTGGGCCAAAAGGGTCAATATTCTCAATTCCCATTACTTAGGTACAAACCTTAGCCTATGACCCTATCTGCGTAACCGTTTTTCCGATTTTTCTGCGGGCAATCCGTTCATCGGATTTGCGCTAAACCCTGTAGATTTGTTCTAGACTTCCTAAGGTTTCCCCAGAATTTTAAATTACAATTTTTGGACCTCATTTACTAAGGGTTCTAAGCATGATAACAGAAACTGCACAGATTCCGTATCCCCTGTGACAGGCAGTGACTGTTTGCCTTAGATGACCTAGCTACACACATCAGAATGTCCTGAAATTTTGTAGGACACTTCTAGACATATCTGAGGGTCTCTCCACCAAATTTGAGCTTAATCTACCATGGTTTGGTCAGTCAATGTTATCTCAGAAATCTCGGCCAGATTGTAGAAAATTTCTGGGTTTAAAGATTCCACTATCTTCTAGTGTTCTTTTCCCTCATTCAATCACCATTCTATGGATTGTTTCTTGTGTCCACTTACAGTTTACAGGTCATAACATATTCACTAATCACAACCACTTCAAATCAGTAGCATGCAACACCAAAAGCATGTCTATCTTTTCATCAATATTTTGCTATATTCTAAAGAACACAAGGAATCTGCTCTAGCACCCTACAATCATAGCATATTTGCATGTATAACAAGACACATCCATAAGAGTTTAAGGTCAAGTCTTTATACATTTCTAGAACCTCTATTATGAAGTCTACAATGCCTTTGGTTCCAGCCTGAAAAGGTGCCTTTAGGTGTCTCGAATGCGACTCTTATTCTCGTCTCAACTGTTTCTATCGGCACTGTTGCAACAGTATGTCGCACAGTGAATACCAGAGACTCACAAGACGTATTAAATGTTCTAATATGCAATTTCTACCACTTGGACACTTGAATACACTTCATGAGAGGTAAAGTGAAGGGTTTCACCTGAGGGACGAGTCTGGATTGGTCTTGGTATGAGCTTTCCCAAGGTTGTTCCAACTGTTTCTGTTACACAGTTGCAATAGTGAGTAAGCAACCAACTTCAAGGGTCCTAAAATCATGCATAAGGTCATATTTTTCATTCTCTAACTCTTGGAGATCAAAGTATATACGAAAATGAAGGGAGTGAACCATTTTACCTTCAAAAAGGAACTGAAAATGGCCAAGGTCCAAGGTTTCAAAAGTGGTTTCAGCACACACTTTCTGATTTTTCTAGTTTTAAGCAGTGTGGACAGCCTCTTTTTGATTTTTTCTGCTTCAAACAGCTCCAAGACTGGGCAAACTACTTGTAGGACCTTGTAGGTGGTGGTACAAGCTCCAAATCAAGCTATAGTTTGGAGGATTTGGCGGAGAATTGAAGAAGTTCTGAGCTTGGAAAGTTGGTTATAGAATTTGAAAATTCTGTGTTTTGAGCTCAAGAATGTCTTTTTGTTGCATGAGGATGCTTGCTTGGCAAGGGTGTAGGTGACATGTGGCATCCAGGTGGCACTTAACGTCACATGCTGGATGCCCAATTGGCAGCCTTCATTGGCCAAATTGGAGGCCATGAAGTGATGGCAAAACCATGGATGCAAATACCATGAGTGTTTGGTGGCTGGGAAATGGCTAAAAATACATAAAATTCGCTAAAAATCGCACAAAAGACAAGGAGAAGAGGGGCTGGACCCCCTCTTGGCGCGTGGGCCGGCCAGCCCAGTTGGGCTGGCACACGCGCCTGGCCCGGGCACTAAGCGCCCGGGCCGCACGTGCTGCCAGAGTCCCACACGGACGCCTGCTCGTGCAGGCCGGGCGTTCGGCCGTTGGGGCCTGGGCTGGCCCAGGCCCAGCGCTTGGGTCAGCCTAGGTCCCCCTGTATTTTTTTTTGTTTCATACCAATACATATACATATATACGCGTATTATATATCAAAATTTTGCATTTTTCGTCCTCTAAAATCTTAAATTGTTTAATTCATCATTTTCCCATCCAAATGCCGACATTATACACCATTTCATCATTTATTTAATTATTTTCTTCAAAAATCGAATAATTTCCCCAAAAATCATATTTTTCATTCAAAAACTACATTTATCATTCTAAAAATCCAATAATTGCTCCAAAAATTCATAAATTAATCCTATAATTTATTTTCTTCAAGAAAACACATTTTTTTTAATATTTTCATGTATTTTCTCCTTGAAATTGTATTTTTCTCGAATTATTTCTAATTTTTTTAATAATTAATTCAAAATTGAGAAAAATTGGAGAAAATTTTGTATTTTCTCATTAAAATTTCAGAAAATACATGGAGTACATAAATGTTGGATTCGCCGATCCGATGTCAAAAGTGTGGGTTGTCACAACAGTTTGAAATGTCATGAATTTTTAAGTTGCCTAAAGTACCTTTAGAGGCCAAAAATTGCAAACAAGAAGCAGAAATATGACCTAACCGAGAATGCCATAAGTAGAAGTTAGAAGAATTAGGACTCAAACGAAAAGAAGACAAATCGACACTAGAGGCAGCTACATCAAGAACATTCAACTGCTCCAAGGTGTATAATCCCCCAAGCCTACGACCTGTCCCAATCAGCTTCTGAGAATGAAGATCCTGTAAGAGCAAGAAGTAGGAGAAAAGTGAACAGAATATACAGAATCACATAGTTGTCCAATAGAAATGAGATTTAACTTGAGATTAGGAATGCAATAGACATTAGAAAGAGATAGATGAGGTGTAACAACATGACCAATACCAGTTGATGACAGGCATGCCATCAGCAACCATAACAGATAAATTAGGTGAAGGTGACAAGGAAATAAATGAGGAAGGATCACATGACATGTGATGAGAGGCACCAGAGTCAAAGACCCATGTAGATGATGACATAACTGAAGGTTCAGAAGAGGACAAACCTAAGGATGAGGATGTTGATATGGCATGAGGCTGAACTGTAAAGAACTTCTGAAACTGTTCAACAAGTGCAGCAAAATTGGGAGAAGGAGATGATGATGAACCAGATCCAGTAGAACTAGTGTGCGAAGATTGCGAGCCACATTGTGGTTGCTGAGTGGAAGATTTGCGCAATAGTTGAGGATACTGAGATTTCCAATGACCCTTTTGTTTACAAAAACTACATTCATCAGGACCAACCTTAGCATGCCGCTTGGTTTGGGAGGAGGTGAAGGATCGACGTGGGACTGCCAAAACAGAAGGATCAGGTACAGGAAGAAGTCCTTTGATTGCTTGAGACTTCAATCTAATCTCCTCAGCTAAAAGTTCATTAACCACAGAGGCGATTGAGGGGAGAGGATTACGATGCAATATTGTACCACGGAGACCTTCAAAATCATCTCGAAGAGCCATTAAAAATTGAACAAGTCATTGTTCTTCTCTACGAGAGATGTATGGAGCAAAAGCTTTAAGTTCACTAGATTCAGTAAGGGCTAGTTGATCCCAAGAATTTGACTTAGTGTTATAAAACTCTTGTATACTCATAGTCCCTTGGCGAACAACACGAATATCAACTTCTAATTGATATTGTTTAGCAAAGTTAGACTGAGTATACAGCCTTGCTAGGTAGTCCCATATATCTTGAGCAGTCTCAAATTTTGCTAGTTGAGTGCCAATTGTTTGCTCAACAGAGTTATTGATCCAAGTAATGATTTTAGAGTTATTAGCATCCCAAATATCTAATAACTCTGTGTATTTTTCATTGGTCTGATCTATAGGCTTAGTAAAAGAGCCAGTGACGTAACCCCATAACTTTTTACCTTTCAAAAAATTCTTCATGACATAACTTTAATAGGAATAATTCCGTCCATCCAATCGAACACTGATGGATTGGAGAGAGTCGTCTCGTTCGCCCGCCATAATACAAATAAAAGAAGCCGAATTGTAGTAGGGGCAAGAAGTGGAAAACAACTGAAATGCACAGCGGCGCAGGAATCAGTAGCAAAGAAGAGTAGCCAACTAACAACAGTGATCAAGCAGCGCAGACAGAGAAAGCGCAATTTTCAGCCAATGAACAGTGGTGATTTCAGCAACAAACCAACAGCCAGTAGCACCAAGCAATTGCAAAACTAGATACCACGGGCTGAGCACTAAACATAAAGCAAAAAGTGGAGATTTCTCACTATAAACCAACAGCAACGATTGACAAACAGGGGTTGTGCTGCTAACAGAGATGGTTCGGTATACACAGCGGCGCAAGAATCAGTAGCAAAGAAGAGTAGCCAACTAACAACAGTGATCAAGCAGCGCAGACAGAGAAAGCACAATTTTCAGCCAATGAACAGTGGTGATTTCAGCAACAAACCAACAGCCAGTAGCACCAAGCAATTGTAAAACTAGATACCACGGGATGAGCACTAAACATAAAGCAAAAAGTGGAGATTTCTCACTATAAACCAACAGCAACGATTGACAAACAGGGGTTGTGCTGCTAACAGAGATGGTTCGGTATACACAGAGGAGAGAGTAGCGACACAAACAGCAAATATTCAAATCCGTGATGCAAAAACGGTGATGATGCAGCTGCCAGAATGTGAGTGAGCAGCAGCAGAAATCGGCACTCATAGCACGGTGATGAGCAGAACGTGGGAGAACCGGCAGTGGCGGAAACTGGTGGGAAACGGCAGCAGATGACGATGAGCAAAACAGAGATGGTGAGACGAGGAGAAGCAGCAAGACGAGACGAAGAAGAAGAAGCAGCAGCAGCGGCGATTGATCAGAGATGATGCAGAGCAGATTGATTAGAGATGCAGCGGTGCAGTTGCGGATCAAATGGCGATGCAGGAAGCAATCAAGCAGCGGCGAACACGAATAGGGGCGTTGAAGAGGAAGCAACACAAACATGGCAGCGAACAGAAGAAGAAGAAGCAGCAGCAGATAACCAACGAACGTGAACCACCCGAACTCCTAGTTGCGGGAACATGAACAAACAGGATGACGTGCAGTAGAGGTGACCTGCATCAAGCGTGAGCAACCGTGAAACAGGGGCTGCTTCAGTTTGTAGCCGTGAAGCAGCGGCGACGTCGCTTTAGCGGCTCTGATATCATGATAAAAATGAATAATCTTTTATTAGGGCTATTAGCAAGAATTAATAATGAAAACAAAGACAAGGTTTGGCTTATATAGCCTTATGTACAATATGATAAAATGACTAGGATACCCATACTAATATATTAGTCTAATAGTTCAAAGTTTTTTTTTCAATAATTTGTTTGGTGGTATGTTTGGGATTATAATAAAAAATAATTAAATTTTTAAAAATTTAAAAAATAAAAATACATTAAAAATGTGGAAAAGATTTAAAAATGTAGGTTTTGCAAATTCTTAGAACGCAACACAACTTGCAGTCTCTCAACACTCGATAGATATGTTTTTTTTTGGGAAAGAAAAGATGGAATGGATAAGAAAATGAAAAGAGGAGGCTTTTGAGGTTGTTGGACGTGGGACATGTTGGCATGGAAGACAATTTAGGTTTATTTTGCTTTTTAATTGGGGTGAGAAATGATTATGAAGGTTACGGTGAGGTTTTGATGGTGAGTGAGGTGTATATAGTTTGTAATTGGGGTCTATCTGGCTGCTCCATTACTAAGCATAGCTCCTCTTCCTTGCTTAGAGGATTAGAGAACTTCTTAGGTGATTTGAGGCTAGCTACATTGACTACAATGTATTGACAATAGAGGTTGAGTGGTATTTTACATCTTGTAAAGTTTTCTATCAAACTCTTCCTTCAAGTGGAGGAAGTCATGAACACTCCAACAAAATATTAAAAACATCCAATTGCATGTACAAGTCATATTTTTGAAGGTCGAAAAGAAAGTATTTAACAGTAATATAATGTATTCTTGCTCACGTTTTTTCTTTTGATATTTCTAGTTTCCTCCTTGTAAAGTCTCCACTATTTAGGTTTGAGTTTTATGATTTTACCTTTTGGTTTGTCTTCCATTATTATACATTCACTACAACAAATTTAGTATTTAGCAATGAAAATATTCGTTGTTAAATACTCATTTTCTGTTGCTAAAACTTTTTAGCAATAAAAAAATTTTGTTATGTTTGTTGCTAATAGTCCGTGACAGTCATAAATTAGCAACAAATAATTAATTCGTTGCTAATAGCTTATTTAGCAACAAATATATTTTGTTGCTAAAAAGCATCTATAGCTACAATTTATTTCGTTGCTAAAAGTTTATTTTAGCAACAAATTAATTTGTTGCAAAATTAAAATTTTAGTAACAAAATTTTATACTTTATCAACAACAATTTTTGTTGCTAAATTATGTTATTAACACTAATATTTTTTGCTATTTAGTTGCTTCAACAACAAAAAATAAGCTATAAAATAAACAAATCTTGTTTATAATAATTTATATATTGATAACAATAATAATACAGATAAGTTTTATTTTTACAAAAATACCTAAATATACACAAATGGCTAAATTATTAAATAAATTGAAATCTGTTCAGGCCAACTAGCGTCACTCCAAATTAATTCTATGTAGCATCTATAAATAACAACAAGATCTTCAAGCGGCATGGAAATCGCCTTTGCTGTTCCATATTTTATGCAGCTACCATGCTCCACAAATCTAGAGGCGCCAGATACCTCCCAAGACAATATCTGGATAGAAGTTTTAGCTTCACTGCCTGTTATCTTCCAACATACTGCCTATTTGGTATTCATTCTTCAATTTCCATGATAGCCGACATTGAAAGGTTAGTACGATTCATCACAGTATTTCTCAACGGATGAATTGAGGTCTCAAGTCCTAGAAGAAAATAGAAATTCAACAAAAAATAGAAGTAACAATTTGGAACCAAAAAAGAAAACCTAATGACTTATGACATACAATATGGTGACAACAGGACATTTTTGCCAGGGGTCTTTATAATGAACTTTCCCATTAAAAACAAGTACGAGGATTTTAGTCTAGCCAATAATGAATGAATACACATCCTTATTTATAGACAAGTCTGTTGAGAAATAAGTACATCATATTACAGAAGTAGACTCACCTAATAAACGAATTTCTCGTTGAGGATGGCTCCTATTATCTTTAAATGTGCAAAGTTGCCATCCTTGCAATTGCACATCTGTAGGATCTGAAACCCACTCATGAAACCACTATTAAACATAAAAACTGGAAGTTAATAATTATACAAGAAGACAATTATTCATAAACTGAACAAGTTTAACATGAGATGATCTCTAAGGTAAAGGGGTCAAATGGCACACGCAACAATTGATTAGTCTATACAAAAATCAAGCACAATGTGCTGCCTTCTAGAATCTTTTTCAAATCCATAAGTTATTAATTATTACCAATAAGAGAGCTCTAACACAGAGAGAAAGCAAGAAACTGTCTTTTCTCAATAATATGCTTTGGAAACAAAAACATGTATGGAATGGGGAAAAATCAACAATGATCTGAATGGTTTGAACAGTTCTAAAACATGTTTGCACAAGAATCCATCAAATGGTTGTTTTACTTCTTGTGCATATTCCATGTATATATAAAAGGTAATTTTTCAGTCCAATCTTCCTATGTTTGTCAACATTTTCAATCAAGAAGCTGATACAATATCAAGAAACATTAAAGACAAATTATTCAAGAACAATCCCCTCAAGCGTTGGATCATATAAAGATTAAAGATGCTATCAAGGAGATTTAATGGCCATTAAAAGGTGCAGACAGAGGAAGGAAAGATGAGATGACATTTGAGATATACTATACACATGCAATAATAGTTCAAGCTCCATTAAGTTAAGTAGGAATTAACTATAGAGACATATATGCGCCCAACATCAGCAGTCAACAGAGCTAACAAACTGTGATTACAGGACCCCAATTTGTAGCCTTGTAAGTAGTTTGTTGTCTGTTGCTCACATCAACATTCAACACAGCTCAAAAATTGTAAGTTACAAGACCCCAATTTCAAATAAATGATAATGCATCATGTGATATATTACAGGATGTGGCACATTTTCCTAAAAATATACCTTGAATATTCCTCGTACATGGAAACACCCACCTCTGATGGTACTCGCTTCTACAGAGGCTTCCTTAGAGTAGCTTTCAGCAGAACCTGCATTCCCAGTTCAAGGCATGAGAGAATAATATCAAATCACAGCATGAGAAATACCTCAAAACATGGCATACTTCATACCTTTGGAGCTCCCTCACCAATGCCGTTTTTATTTACTGCATCAATATAATAAGAATGTTCCAACCCATATACAAATGTGTAAGTAATAAGTATTTTTTTTTTTTGTTAGAGAAAAAAAAGAGAGTAAGTAATTAATTGAGGGCAAGAAAAAGAGAGAGCAAAAAGATAAACATGATTACCAACTCATGAACATGGAAACCCCAAGAAATATCATGCATACACTCCCAGTATGCAACGTGCCGGCATGTCTCTAATCAAACATATAGGTTTAATGGAAAATATGAATCATCAACTTAACTTTCTCTACCTTTCGTATTAATATACTCTGCCTTGTTTACTCTCAAAAAAATTATTTAGAAAACATTGACATACTCTCAACACCAATCTTACCGGACATGTGTCAAAGAGAAATAATGCCAATTAAGGAATGCACAGCCTATGTTCTTTGTTTTGTCATTTGGGTCATCAATTAGATGAACTTCCTCAAGGTTTTCCAACTCATAGGGTCTCAATTTTTCCACAAGCTGTTGAGGTAAGACAGAAATTCATGAACAAACCATAAATAATCTGAGATAAAAATTAACAACCATATTACCCCTAAATAGCATTTCAAAGTTGATGCTGTAATCTACCAATGTTATTGCTTAACCTGATTAATGAATTGTTGATGAATATACAATACCTTATCTTTAGTCCACATAGTGCATATGTTCTGCAAATGGAGTGTTTCATTGTCATTGTTTCATGTTACTTCACAAAGCTTGCCAAGTATCTGCAAAAACACAGAGGAAACTTGATATGAAGATGGGTGGTAGCAGACAGTTAAGATGAATAGGAAAAGTTAGTGAGACGCCTATATTGATGCAGGAAAAAGAAAAGAATCTCAAACCCTAGTCTCATTCATTGGAATAGAAACTAGCTCCTGATAAAATGCTTTTAGAAACACTACCACATTTGTGAAATGGAAAAATGAAATTTGCATTTCAAGTAGGGGAAATCAAGTTAAGAGTGTTAACCTATCAATTTTTTATAGCCTTTCGGTGCACAAACTTGACAACGTTCCCAAATCTAAGAGCTTCATCGATGACCTGAGACAAATTTTGTATAAGTTACTAACCTTAATCATAGTAATCATTGGTCATAACAAAACCCTTGAAAAGGGTTTTAACAGATCAGACAAATTGATCATATTAGTTACACAGAAAATTACTTACATTATGGGTAAATTCCATCTTCTTATAATCTTTGTTAGTATATTATTCTAATATCTTATTTATCATATAAGATATTTGTTAGTTGTATTGCAGAGTAACTATACTATAGGTATTTTATGTATAATATGCATTAGTGTAATAGAAAAGTTAGTGTATTTGCTTATATTTAGTTAAATATGCATTTAGAGCATTGTTGCATGATTAGTTGCATATTAGCATGATTTAATGTTATTTATAGCACTTTTATATGAATATAATGTCCGAGAAATGTTTTCAGTGTGTATGCAGGTTTAGAATGAACCGGAACAGGAATAGGAGCACGCGAGGAGTTGAAAATGGCCAAAAATGAGGAAAAGTCACTAATGATCGTGGTCGGCAACGCCGACCGCGGTAAACGGAACAAGGAACAGGAAGAAAATAACACCTCACTGTGGACCGCGGTCACCAGTGTGTATTAACTGAAGAAGATCAGGCACGGACCGCGATCGGTCATCTATGGACCGCGGTCGCTCGAGATTTCACATATTCGAGTTTTTTTTATCGTACTGTGGACCGCGGTCAGCACTTATGGACCGCGGTCGGTCGACGTATTTTATTATTTTAGGGTTTTCTTTAGTGAA
>JAJIYU010021324.1:0-10085 GCA_030144865.1 Tinospora cordifolia | reverse complement strand
ATTAATTAATCAATTAACTAATTGACACATATGTCTACACCAATTAATTAATTCAAAATAATATGTCAAATATATATACACCAATTACTATATATATATATATATATATATGTATACGCTAATTAATTAATTGATTAACCAATTAATCAATTAAATCGTATACACATACATACATGCATACATATATGTATATTTTCATACAAAAACAATCGGGGTATTACAACTTGCTAGGGTTTAACTTCATATTATCTAGATTATTTGAAAGACATTCATAAGGTACTTAGATGAGTTAATGTCTTGTTGCTTTTCACCAAATCATCCACATAGACCTACATGTTCATGTCAATCTCATCCTTAAACACTTGATTAACCAATCACTAATAGGTAGCCCTAACATTTTTAAGCCAAAGGCATTACCTTGTAGTAGTATAAACCTTGGTTCATCATAGATGAGGCATTCGCTTCATTTTCGTGGTACATTATGACTTAGTTATACTCAAAAGTAACCATCCATTAAGCAAACACTTAAGATTCTTAGTTATACTCAAAAGTAACCATCCATTAAGCAAACACTTAAGATTGGTTGCGGCATCCATAAGCTGATTGATCCATAGGAGGCATAAATTATCTTTGGGACATGTCTTATTCGTGTTGATGAAATCTATGCATGTTCTTCACTTGTCATAGCCTTTCTTTTCTATCATCATATTGGCTGGCTAGTTCAAGTACAATAATCCATAGATTAATTGAGCTTGGATAAGCTTGATGTCTTCATCTCTTAGGCCTTACTCTTTACATGCTCAATACTCTTCTAGAACACCCACGTCATCATCCGGTGGCATTATGTTGGTTATCACAACAATGAAAAGTTTTGGTCAGATGTTCCTTGATTAAGACGTCTTTCCATACATATTATGCTTCCAAGCCATAGGCTTCTCCTAGGGTTTGGGTTGTTGTCAAGTACTTAATCAAATTGTATGTGTTCACCTTTAGAAGGCCAATTATTTTGCATATGGCCTTCTTATTGTTTAGAGTCACAACGTAACATTCTCATGACTCTTTCTAACTTCCTCTCACCATAACTTGCCTTGCTTGATGAAGAATTTAAGAAGGTGGTATTTAGACACAAGATTTCTTAGACCCTTAAAGAAGAGACGACGTATTTTCTTGTGTTGTAAATTAATGCTCCTTCAATTACCAAAAAATTAACCATCAAGGTTGATTTGTGTTTTTTACACCATTATAGTGACTAAGAGGGTTATAAGTCCTTTTGACATTATCCCATCACCTATGAGCCCAATGAGAGGAATGGCAATTGGATTAAACTAGTCTTGTTTTAATCGAAACTTCTCAAAGGTTGATTAATACAAAATGTCAATGGAGTTGCCATTGTCCATCAAGATCTTATTGAAATTATGATTATAAATGTCCATGTTCATGGCCAAAGCATTTGTGTTTGTGTGGCAAATGTTGCTAGGTCATCTTCAGTGAAGGTGATTGCAAAGTCAATTCACATTTGCTTCTCATGTTGAAAAAAGTTCGAGGATGAGGCAACTCATATTTCTTAGATATATGACTTCATGACATCATTTGACATCCAATCCAAGTCTCCTATGAAGATAATTCTAATATCCTAAGGTGGCTTAATCTTATTCTGCTTAAGACGGGTGAGGTTTGCTCTACACTTGACCTTTGATGTTTCTTTAGATGGTCTCATTAAATTAAGGCTTTAATATCATCTGAGTGATATTAAAGCCTTGGTCCTTGTGGAAGCGATACTTGTTAGTTGCGCAACATACTAATTTTATTTTGGGTATTATATATACATATATATATTTATTGTATAAGTTTTGTAGAAAATTAAGCATATTAGTTTATATTTAGTTACATATGCATTTAGAGTATCGTTGCATGTTTATTACATATGAGAGTATTGCATTGTTATTTCTATCATTTCTATGTGCATGTAATGCCCGAGAAAGGTTCTTTAATGTTTGTGCAAGTTCAAAGGAACCCATTGTCAGGATCATAGCACTTAAGAAGGAAGAACGACTTAAAAACACAGAGGACCAATTAATTACAGTGGTAAAAGAACTACTAATCGAGGTAAATAGACAAAGTCAAGAAAACAAAACAAAAAGAGGAACAAACAACACATTACTAGCCATCGCAGTAACCATAGAAGAATTATCAGTGCAGAAGTGTTACCACGATCACCTACCACAGTAACACAAGTTTCCCAATGTTTGTGATTTGTGTATTTTTAAAGTACGTAGATTACTGCGGTAATGCGTTTAAATATGATTTTTTTAATGGTTTAGGGAACATGATTTTTTAGTTTTTTTTAAGAAGGGTATAAATAAAAAAGTTGTATTAGGTTATGGGGGTTCGTGTTTAGTTTTCTGTCGGCCAAAGCAAAAGAATAGAAAGAAGACGGAGAAGAACAAAGAACAAGGTCAACTGTTTTGAGTATGATCATTTGTTTATTTAATTTTTTGATGTGTAATCTCTTTACTATGGCTAGTTAAGTTTCTTATGTCTAGGATGTAGATTTGATTGTAGGTACTCTTGATTCAAAAATTAATTAATCTGTTTTGAGGTATTATTTTATATTTTATGAACTTAATGCTTTTGATTTACCGACCATCTATAAATTGATGTCAAACTGTCGAATTAACTTGAGAGAGAGGTTCAATAGTTAGATAATCAAAGTATAGACCTAGAAACATCAATTGACCGAGGTTGTTGATTTTCTAGGAGGTTGCACGTGATCTTAGGGTTGTTGATTTTCTAGGAGTTTGCATTAGTTTGTTAACTATACGCCTCGAGAGGAGGTATTAGGGAACATAATTAATAGGATCAAGGTGCGTTGAGAGAGGATTTTGATTGTAAGTGTTATAACCTACAGAATAGAGAATTAGATTAATTGAAGTAAGAATTAAAAATGATCACATGAGAATTTACTATCCTAGATAATCAACGTACAAAGTTTTTTAGTTAATAATTTCTATTTTCAATTTAGTTTACTTTTCAAAGATTTAAATTTTACTTGTGAGTTTTAATAAAATTGATATTAATAGTAAATTGGGATTTAGGATTATTAACCATATACTGTTCTCCGAGGATGATATCCAGTATTTTATTGTGTATTACTATTGCAATCCTGTACACTTACAGTGATCTCAACAAGTTTTTGGTGCCATTGCCAGGGAACGATGGTAATAGTTTTAGAATCAATTGAAAATTGCAGAAGTTTTAATTAAGGCATTTTCTATTTATTTATTTGTTTATTTTATTTCTTAAGCTTAATTGAATACACTTGATCTTTTTTAATTTGTTTGTAGTATTTCGGATTTTGGATGAACAGAAATTCTCTTGGGTTGAACGATCCAGATCTGTTTAAGACCATCAAGCAAATTTAATTGGAATCTAGAGGTTAGAAATTTGGAATGGTTGAAGGCAGAAGATTAGTTGTGGGGAATGATGGAGAGGCACCATTACGGGATTCTTTTAAACCCGTATTGAATAAAAATTATTCAAGAATTGTTAGAACTCCCATCAATGCTAATAACAACAAAAACAACAATTCGGAGGTCTAGCTACCGAGGATCTTATGGCAAATCTAAATTCTTTTATGGAAATATGTGACACGATCAAGATGAATGGTATGACTGAGGATCAATTGAGGCTGAGGCTCTTCCCTTTCTCTTTGAGGTATAAAGCACAGACGCGGCTGCAAACCCTTCTACCAGGTAGCATCACTATCTAGGAAGATATGAGACAAAAATTCTTATAGAAATATTTTACTCCAGCAAAGGTTTATCAATTGAGGGGGGTATGATTAGTTCATTCAGATAGTCCAACTTTGAGTCTCTTTATGAAGCATGGGAGCAGTTCAAGGATTATTAAAAAGATGTCCCCAGCATGGGTATCTTCCATAGCTTCAAATTCAAATGTTTTATAGTGGGTTGACACCACCTACCAAAGCTTTGGTGGATTCAGCAGCAAGAGGCTCCTTGATGGGAAAGTCAACTTCTGAGGCTACTCAACTTATAGAAGATATGACAGTTAATGCTTATGGTCATGCTTCTAAGAGAGGAGTAGTAAAAAGAGTTGGTTTACTCCAGGTGGATGAGATCATAGCTCTAGAGGCTTAGATAGCTTCTATGACTCATCAGATGAATTCTTTAATTGAGAAGCTTGCCAACTGTCAGAGTCAGCAACCTCAACAGAATCAATCTATTTTGGCCATCTTTGAAAATCAGAAAGCTACTTATTCTGAAGATGCATCCATAGAGCAGTTGAATGCTCTGAATAGGTTCAACAACTACCAAGGTTAGCCTCAATGGTATAATGTACCTAAATATTACCATCAGGGGATCTGCAATCATGAGAATTTCTCTTATGCAAACAACAGAAATGTTTTGCAAACCCCGCCAGGTTATGCTCCTCAACAAGACCTAACATGATAAGAAACCATCTACAGATGATAAGTTGGATGAGATTCTGAATATGCAAGCACGCTTCTTTAAAGAGTTGACAAGCTGAGTGGATGAAAATGACAACAGAGTATCGAGAATGGAGGTTCAGATGGGGAACATGAATGCCACAATAAAGAATCTTGAAACTCCAGTGGGACAAATAACCCAAACACTCTCTAGCCAGCAGCACAATTCCTTCCCCAGCGATACTCAAGTAAATCCTAAGGAAAGCTACAAGGCAATCTTAACCAGAAGTGGGAAAGAAGTACAAGGTCTAGCTTATCCATCAAGCGCTATGGTTGTCATTAAAGAAATTGAAAAGTCTGAGAAAGTTGCATTGCCACAACAAGTTGAAGTAGAGCAGAATGAGACCAAATAGAAAGTAGAAGTGAGACGTCCTAGTATAACAATTCAAGGCAGCAAGTACCTTGAGCATCCAGTACTACCATTTCCTTAGAGCTTTCACAAAAAGAAATTGGATGAACAATTTGGTAAGTTCTTGGAAATGTTCAAGAAAATTCATATCAACATCCCTTTTGCAGAGACATTATAATAGATGCCTAATTATGCCAAGTTCATGAAGGAAATCACGTCAAGGAAGCAAAAAATGAAAGATTTTTAGACAGTGAAGCTGACTAAAGAATGTGGTGCTATCTTATAGAAAAAGCTTCTATAGAAAGTGAAAGATCCAGAGAGCTTCACTATTCCATGCAACATTGGCTCTAAAACTTTCGAAAAGGCACTTTTGTGACTTGGGGGCCAACATCAACCTCATTCCTTTGTCAATATGCAAGAGATTAGGAGCGTTTGAAATAAAAACCACTACTATCTCTTTCCAGCTTGCTGATAGATCTTTCACTTATCTATGGCGTATTATAGAAGATGTTTTGGTAAAGGTGGATAAGTTCATCTTTTTGGTAGATTTCGTTGTTTTGGATATGAAAGAAGATGGTGAGATTCTACTTATTCTTGGGAGGCCATTCATAGCTACAAGACACGCATTGATTGATGTACACAAGGACAAGTTGACCTTAAGGGTGAATGAAGAAAAAGTGGTTCTCAATCTCTCTAAGGCTATGCAATTCCCCAGTGATCTACATGAATGCAAGAGAATTAAGGTCGCCAATTCTTGCATTGTTGAAGTGGTGGATGAAATAAGCTCTCAAAATGATTTGGTTGGATGCATTTCTCGCTCTATTTCCCCTTCCCAACCCATGCTAAAACTGAGAGAATAAATGTTCTAGCCTTGGAAGCTTTCCCACTTGAGCCTAATAGCACACACACTCCCTTACCTAATTCCACCCAATCTAAAAATCTCCAAGATAATCCTAAAGCGGACTTGAAACCCTTTCCGGATCATCTAAAATATGCCTATTTGGGTGGAACATTATCCTTACTGGTCATTATTTCTTCTTCCTTAACTTATATTCAAGAAGAAAAACTATTACGAGTGCTTAGGGAATATAAGCCTACTATTGGGTGGACAATTGAAGATGTATGGGGTATTAGTCCAAATGTGACATCCTGGCTCCCGGTTTCCCTCTCTCTATCTGTGCGACAAGTCTTCGGGGCCGTGTGAGGAGACAGCGCGCACCCATTCAGCGAGAGACGCCAAGCTCGGGACATTCGCCGAGAGCTGGAGGCCACGAGCGATTTCTTCTCATTTTGTCTATCTCGTGCTTCAAAACTTTTCTTGTAAATAACTTTGTGAAAATCAATTTAAGTATACATACTGTCTTTGGAACTAAAAGTTACAAGTAACTAAAATTAATTGGCAAAATTTTAAAGAAAAACTTGAGGCATAATGGGCCAAATTCAAAACCATCAGAGTTTACAAAAATTAAATCAAAATAATAAAATCACAAGAAAAATGAAAAGCCTCAAATCTAACAGTTAAATAGTCTAAGGATTTCTAGAATAACCCAAATCGTTTAATTACATTTTAAATGTTTTGTCCAAAGAAGGGCACCTACCCAGTTTAAATTATTTACAACAAAATAATAAAACAGTAAACCAAAAAGCAAATGTAGCAACCTCCCAGTGAGGTCTCAACCAAAATGGTGGCCTCAACCAAAATGACAGCCTCGCTTGGTTGGTCTACTCCTACAATGTCAATGATCACCTATAATGAAATAGTGGGGTGAGCTCGAGAGCCTAGTGGATCATCCCTTTCACATTACTAGCATTATAAATACTAGAATACACAATATGCAAACACTTTTATTATATTCGGACGTTTCAAACACTTTGTTGGTTATTTGGTTGTAACCTATGATCGAAAGAGAATCGTTCTTGGTGTCCCCCTGTGGTCACGAGAGTGACTCCAGAGGTAACGCTGTACAGCCTATTACCTTCTAGTTCAAAAGTGACTCCGATAACGCCATGTGGCTTATTGCCATACAATCCCACATGTAAGGATAGAGGTAATGCTATGCAACCTATTACCTTTCCATCCAAAGAACACACAACTATCGTAGGCAGCATGGATAAGGACACCCACAATGACGCTATGTAGCCTATTCGCCCCAGTACGTGGAGTTTTAAATCTTAATTTAATCTTCTTTAGTTCACATTCCATTCCAAATCATACATAGTCATCATATGTAACATTCAAAGTAGACTAATTAGATATGTTCGACCATTCATGGAGATCAACGCATGAAATCTTTATCTATGCATGTTTTAATACAGGTAACCAAACATCATGGATATACACCAAGTCATTCCAACCAAGAGCAACCAAGTAGGTCCTAACATGCTTCTAAATAGATAATAAGCTAACCAATCATCATGTTATGCATTTAAAATTTGAATAATACTAGTGAGCAAGGAAATCCCACCCACCTTAGTATTCCTTTGTCTCGTGCCTTTGCTCCTCGCCGCACATGTTTTGATCTTTAATCTATAAGATTTTTTGTACCAAGATAATATAAGCATACACCATTCATAACATGTTCAAATCATAGCTTCATGTCCCTTATGTTGGTGTTCCACAATGTACACAAAATCCAAGCTTGAGAATGGGTAGAAAAGGGGTGAATGAACCCAAACTACCCTTAGAACTCAAAAGAATTGCTAAGAAACGAGATTTGAATGCTTGGTGAGGGTATGGGAGAAAAAAGAGTGATTTGCAGTGCGAAAAATCCAGATCTAAGATTTTTGCACAAACACTTCGTTTTTATAGAAAACCACAAATTATTATAGTCGCCTGAAAATTACCACGGTAATCAGTATTACCGCAGTCAGCGATCACGGTAACCAGACCGATGCTCTTGCTCATTTCTAGGTTTCTTCCTGTGATTACCGCAGTCACTATAGAATTACTGCCGTAACCAAGCGATGCATTTCTTTCCATTTTCTAGGTTTGTACAGGGTTACTGTGGTAATCACTCCCGTTTACCATGGTCACCAGTGGAAATTTTGGCTTTTTACGTCTTTCCTTCGCCATTTTTCGTACTTTTTGAATTTATATTATTTTTACTTTTATTTTAAGTTTATTTGGGCTTATTCTACATGATTTTGAGTATCTTATTATTTTCTTATTTATTTAATAATAATTTTTATTTTAACTGTTCACTAGTGACGTGGAGATCTTATATGCAATTTTAGATTCAAAGTGGGTCAGTCCTATTCATGTGGTGCCTAAGAAGGGAGGAATCACTATAGTTACCAATAAAAAAAGTGAGACCATTGCTTCAAGAACTACTAATGGGTGGTGTGTTTGTATTGATTATAGGAAATTGAATAAGGCCACCAAAAAAGATCACTTCCCTCTGCCATTTGTGGATCAGATGTTAGACCGGATTGTAGGTTATGATTTCTACTGCTTCTTAGATGGGTACTCAAGCTACAATCAAATTGTTATTGCTCCAAAAGATCAAGAGAATACTACCTTCACTTGTCCATATGGTACTTATGCCTTTCGCAGGATGCCCTTCGGTTTATGTAATGTCTTAGCTATTTTTCAGAGATATATGATGACTATTTTTGCTTATATGATAGAGGATATTTTGGAAGTATTCATGGATGACTTCTCTGTGTTTGGTGCTACATTCAATGGGTGCTTTTTCAATCTAGAAAGAGTTTTGTCTCGTTATGAAGAGAAGAATCTGGTTCTTAACTAGGAAAAGTGTTACTTTATGGTGCAAGAGGGCATTGTACTAGGACATAAAGTATCTGTGGGAGGAATAAGGGTGGACCGTGCAACGATTAATGTAATAGAGAATTTAAAACCACCTACATCTGTTTGAGAAGTGCACAGGTTCTTGGGGTGTACGAGGTTCTATCGCTATTTTATTAAAAATTTCTCTTAAATCACTTGCCCCTTATGCAATCTACTTGGGAAGGAAGATGAATTCAAATTTAATGATGAGCGTTTGGAGGCATTCATTACATTGAAATACCCCAAAAGTCAATAAGACTTCCACGTCACTGGTGAATAGTAAAAATAAAATAATTAATTAAATAAATAAGAAAATAATAAGATAGTTAAAAACTATGTAGAATACGTCTAAATAAACTTAAATTAAATATAAAAATGATATAAATTTAGAAAGCATGAGAAATAGCAAAAAAAAGACGCAAAAGGCCAAAATTTCATTGGTTACTATGTTAAACGGAAGTGATTATCGTGGTAATCCTGGACAACCTAGCAAACTGAAAGAAATGCATCACCCTAGTTACTGTGGTAATTCTATAGTGACCACGATAATCGTAGAAGAAACCCAGAAATGAGCATGAGCATCGACCTGGTTACCACGGTAATTTTCAGGTGACCACGGTAATTCGTGATTTTTTATAAAAATGCAATGTTTGCATAAAAACCTAGATCTGGATTTCTTGCACCATAAGTCACTATTTTCTCTCCAAAACTCTAACCAAGCCTTCCAATCTCGTTTCTTAACATTTCTTTTGAGTTCTAAGGGTGGTTTGAGCTCATTCAAATCCTTCTCCAACTATCCTCAAGCTTAGATTCCCCAAAGTAAAAAATAATGGCTCTTTATCCATCCAAGTCATTGGATTATTATCAAGTTAACTAATAAATGATTTAATTTTGATTTATCCACATGACTCATCAACTTTATCTTATCTCTTATTATTTTATTTATTTATTTCTTTTTTCTTGCATTATCTTTCCAAGTCATTAGATAAGGATTTAATTTAAGCAATATTTATTTATTTATATATTTTATCCATCCAAATCATCATTCTTATCTAATAACTAATAGGGATTTTGATTTCATTTGATTATTTGTTTTATTTTCCAACTAAGCACACACACACACGACACACACACACACACACACACACACACACATACACACACACACACATATATATATATATATATTAATTATCATCATGATATATATACTTTTTCATTTATTTAAATACACCCCTCTATATATATATATATATTCTTGCATATTAATACATATATGTATACATATGTAAATGCAATACTTAATTTATTACATAAATTTATTTTATTCATTTTTTTTAACTCCAATAAATAATTATTATCATTATTTATTTATTCTAATTTCTCAAGTAATACACTTATTACTTAATACTTTCACCAAAAATCATGTATTACCATTTAAT
>JAJIYU010021323.1:0-10108 GCA_030144865.1 Tinospora cordifolia | reverse complement strand
GTTAATAACTTTATAAGTAAAAGTAATTTTAAGTACATGACAAATATTCAACCACCACCATTATTAATCCTTATAATTGCATACAAACAAGCATGGAGGACCCCTTGTCTCACCATTATTCTAAGCTAACCACTATCATAACCTAATTACCAACTATCAAAGCTCTACTATAAATAGGGAGCCTCTCTTCATATTTTTGTACACCAAATCAAAGCATTAAAGTGTGAGAGAGGAGGAAATTTTGAAAGAAAGAATAGCTAAGGTGAGTTTTTTTCTTTTCTTTTAATTTATTATTTTGATTTAGATGATACTTGATTGTTTGATTAGCTTAATCTTTTATGTTTTATTCTTGTTCTTTGCATTTATGTCATTCAATCATCATGTTGCATGACCTAGAGAGTATGCTATGTAGTTGCGTCTTGTACGATCTTCTACATCAGAAATCGAAAGTCATTTTTCTATTTGAGAGAGTATGCTCTGTAGTTGCGTCTCGTGCGATCTTCTACATCAGAAATCGAAAATCTGTGTTTCTATTGATTTATCATGTTATGTTGTGATATGTTTAATTTTTTGTTGAAATATTTATTTATCATGTTCTTGTACACAAAAGTCAGATTAAATGAGTTTTCAACCACATACCGGTACGGGAGACTTTCTGTGTTCCATGTAGAATTGGAACTGGCTGTCAATACTGACACCAGCATGGAACGAGTTTCAAAATGAACCCACTGGAAATGGGTTTGAGTTTCAGCATTGATCTCTCCCTAGATCTGGAGCACAGAGAGTATTTTCCGTTCGATCTAAATTATGACTGAATTAATATATTGGGTGGATCGAATTAATCTCTGAAAGTGTTTGATCTGCTTGTATTGTCTGGTTGGAATAATAGATTAAATAGATGGAATGATTCACTGAGTTGTGTAGCTCACCCCCCTTATTTTCACAACAGGAAATTGATCAGCCTGCGCGGAGATTGTTCATTCGAAAGTTTTTATTTAATTTAATGTAGGGCAAATAGTCCCAAGTGAACTCATGTATTTTCAGTTTTAAATTTGTTTGTCGTTGTAATGGAATATTATACCTGAAATTGTTAAATGATCAAATGAAGAATCTAATTTATTTTGATGTTATTTTTGTAAATAGACTAATGTACACAAGAACTCTAATGCAATTGGGTTTAAGAAGAAGAAAATCTAGCACAGGCCCGTCTCCCGAGCATCTCAAGATTTTGATTAAATAGAATGGAATCGTCAGATGACGTGGAAGATGGGACTTGGGAGGCGGGGTGTTACATTAACAAAAGTTGGTTATAAATTTGTTGCGGTGAAAAAATATTTTAAATATTTTTATTTTTGTTAACAAAATATAAAAAAATAATATTTTGTTTAAAAAATTAAAATTTTCTTGAAGCACAATTATGGTAGCCTAACTCACAATAACTCTAGTCATTGATTCATGGGGTTCATGGACAGTATTGGTCGTCCTTCAAATTATGGTTGCTGAACTTTGGAGTATTGGAGAGGGCCTTCAATTAGCTAAGAACTAGGGGTACTCCAAGATCATCCTCGAGACAAATTCAATAGCTTTTAACATTCTTCTGAGAAAAATTAATCCCCCCATTGCGGGCCTCATTTTAGATTGGCAACGCCTCATTCATTCAATTGGACATCGCAGGATTATCCACAAGCTTTGTAAGGGAAATCAAGCAGTTGATTATCTTGCAAATTTGTTCCTCGAAGAACAGCGCTGGCGCTTATCCTGTTTGCCAACAGCTTTGGTGTTTCTTTCCGTAGGTCCTAGTAGCCGTTTCTTTCCCTTGGAAGGAAATTAATTAAAAAAAATGAAATGAAGATCTGGAATAATTATAATTAACTACATTTATTTGACCAGCTTTGTGTAAATTAATTAAAAAAGAAAAGAGAAGACAATTTGTAATAAACTAAAGAGATCTCACATGTTTCATATTCAGTATTGCAGCTAGCTTAAGAAATTGTATACACACAAGGCCAGCCCCAAGGTAAGATTCAAAGGACGATGACAGTAGCCCTTGTCTACCTTTGAGTTCCTTATTTTTAGAAGTATATATATATATAAAATTAAAAAATTATAAAAAAGTTATTAATTAATTGAACTCTTATTTTTTAAGCTCTCATTTATTACTTTGTCCTAAGTCCTAAAAATATTAGGCCGGCTCTATATGCACAAGGATTGAAAAGGCAACATAAGGTCTTAATTTTGAAACTTGGCTTGCAATTTTGATTTGAAGGGTTGGCCTAACATCTAAAATATGCAAATATACACTAATTTCACCTTTAAAAGGGATTAACAACAGCAGCTGCAGCAATAATAATAATAATGTCTCACACGGCGTGGTAGTACGCAAGGGAGACAAGTGAAAAAGCAAGACCGAGTTTGCACGTCGTACACACCTTATGGGAGGCGCACTGATCAAAATCAATGCCGATGGTACTACATTCACATTTTTTCATTTGACCAAGACTGGCTGAGAAGTCAACCCTGCTCATTCCAATTAATGTGATCATATATTAACTAATATTTACATTTCTAATTGCTAAACCGAAAGGTATAAATAATTTATCTGAATTTAGTATTTATGGTTATTAATTATTAAATAATAACATATTTTAAAATGTATAATCCCCATAGACTACCTATTTGATATTCTTGCAAGAACTATAAATACTGTAATTATAAAATAATATAATTGTAATAATTACTTTAATATTTATTCTGCGTAAATTTTCAAGACCAGGATTAATCGAATATCATTCGTCACATGCAATAATTATATGCACTATCACAATCGAGAGTCAAGTCTAGTCAAGTCAGAATTATCATATTTTCTTTGAAATCCTCTGCCTCTAGCATGCGCATCATATCAAATATTCTAATATGATATTTATCTATCAGGTCTTCGTCAAATTAGTGCCTGCAACATTATTTCAAATTACAATAATTATACCCAGATGGATTTATTTTCACCTTTTTTTTATTTAAATAATACCTTTTCTATATATATAAAAAAAGCTACTTTCATTTCATTTCTTTTAAAATAAAAAAAAATATTTATCTTTTTACATCTCAATTTGCCTATTTGTAAGTGTACTCAGACAAAAATTAAAGAAGTTTTACTAATCACATAAAAAATATTACTTCATATCTCTAAAATAAGATCATTAAGTAACTTAATTAAGGCATATAAATAATTAAATGACATTAGTCTGTAAATGGAAAGAATATCAAATTGTGATTTGCGCATAATATTTTATTAAAAATAATAAGCTTTTTTTTTTTTTTGGTAAAGTTTACACTAAAGCTAATAAGCTTATTTATACAGCCTTTACTAATAAAAAAAAAAGGAAGAAACATTAAAGTATCAAATAAAATATTGACAATTATTATGAATATGTATTATATATTTTAATATGTTTGTTTATTTATTTTGTAATACAGTCTTGAATTTGTGAGTCCTATATAAGGAATTTTATTATAAAAGTGACAGCAATAATTTTCTAATCTTAAACAGATTTGAGAGAAAAGACTCAAATTAGTTTTCCCAACAAACTAAAACAAATGAAGTAATTGCATTAAATGGTATTTACTTCATTTCTTAAAAAAATAAAAAAAATTATAAAAGTCTTTAAATTGCTGACCCAAATTTAGCTTAGGACATAAGAAAAGTCAATAACCCACCCGAAATGACATTCACAAAACTTCCTTAATTAGTTAGTTAATTGGGGCAATTACCCTGTAAAAGGATGACCATTACGGTAATTGCGGTGCTGCCGGACGCTCCGGAGGAACGGCAGGCGATGCGCTGAATCGAACGATACCATGATGCCAGCATGGCATCGGGGAAGTTGAATGAACGTGGACCGGATTCGAAAGCATTATCAAATTTAGAACAATTGCAGGCTCTATATATCTATGCGGAGGCTGACCGTAGTTATCATTCATTGAGCTTTTAACCAAGGCATCTTCGATTCTTGAAATATTGAAAAAGAAGAGAAGAAAATGGCCCCAATTGCAGTAGGAGACAGCATTCCTGATGGGACTCTGTCGTGGTTCGATGAGTCGGATGAGCTGCAGCAGGTGTCGGTGCATTCGCTCGCCGCAGGCAAGAAGGTCATTCTGTTTGGAGTTCCCGGCGCTTTTACCCCCACTTGCAGGTAATGTATCAGTTTCTCTGCCGTTTTGGTTTCGTCGATCAGATACCGAGAGCGCTTCTCTTTTGAAGATCTTAATCGGATTATTTCGTTGTCTTAGAGTGGAGATTAGTGGCGGTTTCTAATGCTGGAATTACTGTAATTTTTGAAATATTATTGGGATTGTTTTCATTAAGATTATTAGTTTTTTTATTCTAAATTTTGGAATTATTTTATCAAATACTTCATTGATTTTCCTTTCCTTTTTTTTTTTTTTAAAAAAAATTAAGGTTGATTACTGATGCCAGAATTTCTGGCTTGATCTATTTTTTCTTTTCATTTTAGTATTGATTAATTGGTGTATTAGGGTTTATGTTAACTTTGTTTTGCAAATGGAGATTCAATCGTTTTTTTTTCCTTTAAAAGTAATGGTACTGTGAAGTTCTGGCTCTGATTCCATTTACTTCTTTTGTGATGCCAGCTTGAAGCATGTCCCAGGATTCATCGAACGTGCAGAAGAGCTGAAAGGGAAGGGCGTAGATGATATCTTGCTTGTTAGCGGTAAATCCACAGTGCATAACGTCAGTGAAATTAGTAATTCCAGCGTTTCTTGATCTGATAAATCTGATTAATTTTGTGTCGGATTTGTGTTGCAGTGAACGATCCGTTTGTGATGAAGGAATGGGCGAAAACGTACCCAGATAACAAGCATGTTAAATTCCTTTCTGATGGATCGGCGAGCTACACACATGCGCTTGGGCTCGAGCTTGATCTCTCTGACAAAGGCCTTGGAACTCGCTCCAGGAGATTCGCTCTCTTGGTTGATGATCTGAAGGTCAAGGTCGCTAATCTTGAATCAGGTGGAGAGTTCACCGTATCAAGTGCTGAGGAAATCATCAAAGCTCTTTAAATGTTAGATTCTTCGCTCATATGTTTACATTTTGGTTGGTAATGGGGGTATCGGATCTTGCATCGTATGAGCTTTTATAATAGTGCTGTGAGTTTTCCCTGTAGTTTCTGTCCGTGTTTGTTGGAAATAATTGCAAGTGTTTGTATTGCTGCTCTCTGTAATGGAAACTCACATATATATATAAATTTTATTAGTAATTCCAGTGAGGATGCATGGATGTACACACATGAATAGCTAGGTAAATACATGCTAATTACATATATATGTTAAATATGCGCATACAGTTAACCTAATTTGTATATGTTAATTGCATATATAGTCTGTCCTCCTTTGAATTCAAGGTGGTAGAAAAGAACTCATTTTAAGTTTGTTAACTAATGTGGAGTGATGTTCAAGTGGATGCATCTTTGACTCTTTGTAAAAATATTTGTAAGTTGATCAACTTAGTGTGAGCCAAGTCAAGAGTGACTTACTTGCATAATGCGTTAATAGATAGAATGACTATTAATCTTAAATGTAGTATGCACGTTCATGAAAACCATTGTATGGGGCAACTTGGAAAAAGAGAGGAACTTTTTATACTGTCACAGAAATAGGTTAAATTGTTAAAACAAAAGGGGAACAAGCAATCAATGAACTTAAAAAAGTTTTAATTTCACATTTGTTGTAGTTTGGTATTCTACTTGATTTCAAAACAATTGTTTGTTTATTTATGAACGAGTCAAGAATGAAGGTCATAAAATAAAGATGAACGAGTCAAGAGTCAAGAATGAAGGTCATAAAATAAGGTACCTAAGGCTCACAAGTATGACCACAATAATATTCTGTCTACGTCACACTTAGAGGTTTTAAGCTCTTTGTCTTAAAAGTTTTACCAAGAAAACTCTACATATCATACATAACTAGTCACTATCTTTAGTGATGACTATGTCAACTACGTGCAATAAAAAATAACCAACTCATGGTTGACAAAGAAATATTGGAAAATCATATGAATCTAAGAATGAAACGAGGAGTGAGACCCTACTAGAAGAGCATAGAGCTGAACTTGAAAATTTGAACTCAAAACAATTGCTTGAACTCATATAATACCTTGGGAAGATAACATATATTTCATTGCAGGTGATCAAAATTTGGGGAAGATTGCAAACATACATTCTAGACAAGTTACCCTTAAAGAAATGCAATCTTCATATTCATTTGAAACATCGTCAAGTATCTAAGTACTAAAATAGAAACTAAGGAAGAAAAAGTAATCAGATGAGCAACTAAAAAAAAGTTTTCTAATTTACCAATGTCATACACCCACATGAAGCCCTTTGAAGCAAGGCAAGCATTACAACGCTCGAGTTATCAATGGCCATAAACTTTAATCTTGTATATCTACTTACTTCCTATTGCAATCTTATTAGGAGTGTTGTCCATGGCTTAAAATTCATTAGCCGTGGCTTTTTGCTAAAAGACTTAGATCGAGCCTTCTGATAAATTTGATGATCATACAAGATACCAAGAGCAAACAATGATAGCCATTAAAATAAGAAGGGATAAATCTTACCCTCCTAGAATAATGGACATCCATAATGGAGGAAAACTTGATGGACCTAATGTGATAGTTGAATTAGTTAATGATAAAGGAAAGGCAAGACCAACTATAACACCCTGCCTTTCAATCACCTATGTACCAGAGCTAATTTATAAACCTATCCTTAAGTGTCAATATTTATTTTAAAACACATTCTAATTCACAAAATGAGGTCGACCAAAAGGCGAGATGCTATCTTCCCAAAATAACTCAAATACAATCTTAGGCCTCATTCCACTAACCATAGTGCCATATTAAACATTATTTATATAAATAGGTCATCACAAGGCTATCATGGCTACCAAATATATGGGCGAAAGACAAAATTACGAATGAGGTCTCACATTAAACAACACAACTATATGATTTGCACGACAAGAACATTTAAGACATGAATGATTATATAATCATAATAAATAAGTTTAAAAGAGGGCAAACTTGAAAATTTTAATGTTAAAATAATGCTAAGTTCAGGCCAACTAGCCAATACCATATGAACTGAAATGGTAAAGTAGACACGTTGAGACACTAACAGTAACTTCTATGGCTTATAGGGTTGTCCTAAACTGAAATCCCCATGTAACTCATCAGTAAGGTCACTTAACATCAAACATCTTAAAGTGTATTCTATTGCAACATTAATCAATAAGTATGCGAAAGAAAAGAAAAGGGTAAGAAATCATTCCAACTAGCTAACACAAAATAAACAGAAATGGTGAAGTAAACATATTGAAACACTAACAATAACTTCTACAAGGCATAGGCCTATCCTAAACAAAAATTCTCATATGACTATGACAACCCACATTTTTGACATTGGATTGACGGATCCGACATTTATGTACTCCATGTATTTTCTGAAATTTTAATGAGAAAATACAAGATTTTTCCAAAATTTTTTTCAAATTTCGGATTAATTATTAAAGAAAAAGAAAATAATTTGAGAAAATAAAATTTTAAGGAGAAAACACATGAAAGTATTGGAAAAATGTGTTTTCTTAAGAAAAATAATTTATAGGATTGATTTTTGAATTTTTGGAACAATTATCGGATTTTTTGAATGATAAATGAAATTTTTGGGAGAGAAATATGATTTTTGGGGAAATTATTGAATTTTTGAAGAAATTAATTGAATAAATGTTGAAATTGTGTATAATGTTGGTATTTTGATAAAAAATGATGAATTAGACAATTTATAATTGTAGAAGACGAAAAATGCAAAATTTCGATATATAACACTTATACATAAATATGTATATGTAAAGAAAAAAATAGAAAATAAAAAAAATTGGCGCATGGGCCGAATTCGGCCCGTGTGGACCGATTTCGGGTCGGCCCTGCGACCCGACCTGGTCGCGCCTGAGGCGTGGGCCTCTGGCCTGCGCGGAATCGGCCCACAAGGGCCAAGCCTAAGCGCCTTCTCCTTCTTCTTCCCACAGTTTTTGGAGCATTTTAGGTTATTTTCTGCATTTTTTGAGGTATTTTTCAGCCAAAAACCATGGGAATCCATGGTTTGATAATCTCTGGTTTTGAGCAAGCCAATAGCAAGTGCCAACTGGGCATTCAACATGGAGATTTGGCGGCTATGTAGGTGGCCACGTGCCCTATTCTCATACCATGCAAGTAGCTTCTCATGCAATAAAAACCCAGATTTTTGCCTAAGTTCAAACTTCCAACTCTTGCTCTCATCTTCTAGACCTTGAATCTCTTTCGTTTCTCATCCAAATTCAGTTATCTATAGCTTGTTTTGAAGCTGATAACACCATCTACGAAGTTCCATAAGTGGTTTGTCCAATCTTGAAGCCATCTGAATCAGAAATCATAGAGAAAATGTGTTGTCCACAGAGTTCAAGCCCATAAAACCAGAAAAGTTTGTCTTGAAGCCACCTTTGGAGCTCTGATTCCTAGATCATTTCAAGTCTGTTCTGGAGGTAAAACCCCTCTTTTTCTTCCTTATTTCGAGTACTTCCATGTCCAAGTGGTGGAAATCGAAAAGTAAAACTCCCAACCTATTTTATAAGGCCATGGAACTGACTATCTGGCTAACTGTTTTGACAGTTTATGCAGAGAGCAAGCAGGAAGACCAGATTGAGGCTATGTTTGGAGAACTTGTAGACATCCGTTTGGGTTGAAACTAGAGGCGTTTTAAACCTCATAGTAGAGGCTACACAGAGGTATAAAGAGCTAACCCTAAGCCTCTGTATTTTAGATGTTATATACTTGCAAATGTGCCTTGTCAGTTAGGGATTCTAAGACTTAGAATATTTTCTGAAGGAAATCCCTTAGGCTTTCTATAGTGAAACTTGAAATTGAGGGTGATTAGGGTTATACTTACTTGCTGTTTTAGATAATCCTTAATAGACAAATGTTTAGGGACCTGAACCCTTTCAAAATTAGTAAGATACACCCTCGGATCAGTGTTGTAGATAAGGGAAATTTGGCATTTGAAATAACTTAGAAAAAACTTGGGAATCTAAAAACCAGTTTCAGGACAGATAAATATCAAATCAGTTAACTAACCAAACCTTGGCAATTTGAGCTGGAATTTGGTGGAGAGGTCCCTGGATGTGTTTATAAGTATACCAAATTTCAGGTCATTCTAAACTAGGGAAGTAGGTCAATTAACTCACTAAGTGACTGTTTGTCACAGGATATACAAGATTATTATAATCTCTATTATTATACCCAGAAACTCAAGTAAATGAAGTTCAAAAATCACGAAATAAAATTCTAGTGAAAGCTTAGATAGGATAGATCAAATCTGGAAACTTTTACACAAATCCAACGGTTGGATTGACTACAGAAAATTTGGAAAAGTTACTGCCAGGAAGTGTCACCCAGAAGTCCCTGTGATTCAACTAAAAATTCTAAGATTAAATTAGATAGGCAACCCTCTGTGGATTGAGCTGAAATTTGGTGGAGTGATTCATAAGCACGTCTAGTTTATGATTACCAAATTTCAAAGCAATCTAATATGAATAAGTGGGTCCAATTAGGCAAACAATCACTATCTATCATACAGAACCCAAGAACACATGGTCCTTGGAATCTTAGCTAAAAATACTATCACATGAAGTCCTAAAATTATGATTTAAAATTCTAGGAAAGTTTTAAGGAGTCTAGAACAGATCTAAAAAATTTGGTGCAAATCCGACATACGGATTGCTCGCAGAAAAATTGATAAGCTTGTTGTGTAAGAAAGCAAAGGACCCAAATTTGACAAACTGTTAAGGTTTGAGATTTTGAACTAATTTTGACCCTTTTTGACCCAACCTCGACCTGAATGGCCTATGTTAACCCAATTTGGGCATGGATTGACCTAAGGTAACTAGGATGACGGCATTGACCAGAGTTGACCAGAATTGACTATGTTTGACCGATTGACTGAAACGGCTCGGGTCGATCAAAACTAAGTTGGGACGGTGATATTAGATATTGGGTCACTGTACA
>JAJIYU010021322.1:0-10080 GCA_030144865.1 Tinospora cordifolia | reverse complement strand
ACTTTAACATCTCAACACATGAGATGTTTCATGAATGCTTTTCCTTTACCCATTTCTTCTCCATGTATATTACCATCATACTAAACAAAATATTATTTTCATGAGAGCATCTAATTAATATTTCATACACATACTTTTTCTATATTAGTATCATACTAAAAGTATTATTTTCTTATTCAAATAGAGAAGCATATAATTACCCAACAATTTTATATGTCTAATATTAATCATTGTATATTCCTTTATGCTTCTATGCTAACTAGTTAATTGCATACCAATGACAAATATACATATTTACACGTATATGTGTTTTAAACCCAAATTTTAGTTATTACGTCACTAAAGTTTCATGTATTACAATTATTATGTCACTAAAATTTCAGGTATTACAGATTATGAGGCTACATGGGGTTCCTTTGTCCATTGTATCTGACAGAGATGCTAGGTTCACGTCCCGATTTTGGCAGGCATTGCAGACTCAGTTGGTGACAAAACCTTAGCACAGCATTCCATCAGCAAACTGATGGCCAATCTGAACGAGTGATCAAGATTTTGGAGGATATGTTACACTCCTGTGTTATAGATTTTGGTGGTAGCTGGGAAGATCACTTGGCCTTATGCGAGTTTGCTTATAATAATAGCTACCAGTCGAGCATCGGGATGGTACCATTTGAGGCGTTGTATGGGCGACCATGTAATTCCCCTGATTGTTGGGCCGAGACAGGTGATAGAACAGTCTTGGGCCTTGCCTTCATACAGGAGCAGAATGAGGCGATACAGAGAATCAGACAGAATCTGAAGCCTGCTCAGGACCGACAGAAGAGTTATGCAGATAATCGACAAAGGGTCCTTGAGTTCGAGGTCGGTGACCATATCCTCCTCCGTATTTTGCCTCGAAAGGGGCAGACACGTTTTGGGATTTCAGGGAAGCCTGCACAGAGATATATTGGGCCTTTTGAGATCCTTAAGAGGATAGGCCCTGTTGCTTATCGACTAGCCTTACTGCCACAGCTATCGGGGGTTCATAACGTGTTTCACGTTTCGATGTTGAGGAAGTATCACCCCGATCCCTCGCACGTTATCGATTGGAGGCATATTGAGTTGCGAGATGATTATTCATACGATGAGATGCCTATGGCTTTCATCGATCGAGCTGTGAGAAAGTTGCGCAACAAGGACATACCTATGGTACGAGTGCGCTGGCAGTTCCATGGTGCTGAGCAGGATATATGGGAAAGTCAAGATTTCGTGATCCGCCATTACCCTGAGTTGATGAATGTTACTTCTTGACTTCTATTATCTACTATCTACATCATTGTAAATTTCGAGGACGAAATTTCTTATAAGGAGGGGAGGCTGTGACGACCCATGATTTGATATACAAAAATTATAGGGTCTAAGGTATGAATTTTTCTCAATTTTTCCTAATTTTGAGTTATTTATTGGAGGAAATTAGGATAATGTGAAAAAAAATACAATTTTGAGGAAAAAAATGCATGAAATTTTAAGAAAAATATAGTTTCTTTAGAGAAATCATTTTTAGGATTCATTGTTGAATTTTCAAAATAACTATGAAATTTTTAGAATAATTAATGAAATTTTTGGATGAAAAATGTAAATTTTGGGTAATTTTTCAATTTTGGAGGAATTAATTATTTAAATGACAAAAATTGATGTATAAGTGGAAGATTTGATGAAAAGGTGATTTATTAGTAATTTTAATAATTTTAGAAAAAAAAATGCAAAAGTTAGATATGTATATGTGTATATGTATTAGAAAAAAAGGGGGAAAATGTAAAAAAAAATTGCTACCTGGGCAACCTAGGCGCATGGGCCTGGACTGCCCAGGCCCATGTGGGCCGGGCTGGGCGCACAGCCCAGCCTGCCTTCTCTTCTTCCTTCTTCCTTCCTTCTTCTTCCTTTCTTCTTTCCTTCAACCACCACCTGCAACAACATGTCAGGAGCAGATTTTGCCCCTTGATTTGGACCACCGGTGGACGTTGCCGGCATGCCACCTCTGCACCCCGTAAACTCCGGCCTAGCAACCACCATGCCTGACCATTCCCCCGGCCACGTGGCACGTTTTGGTTTGTGCAAAACCCCTCCAAATATCACAAAATCTAGTTTTGGTGCAGAAATCTAGTTTGAACGAGCTACCTTTCACCCCTCATATCTTTCTCATTCGAGCTCAAAATTTGGTGATCTTGATGTCTTTGGAAAGAGATCATTTCCCTCTTCAAGGTTGTGCAAACCGTTGGACAAAAGCACCGGCCTGTTGAGACAAAAATCACCACGAAGATCTGCTATTCGTCATGGATGAACCCAGAAAAATGGAACCATTGAGTTCGTCCAGATTTGCAAGGCCGATATCTCACTTATCCGAACTCTGATCTTGAGGTACCATAGGTCGTTTTGAAGCTTATAATGTCTACTTCAACTTTCATTTTATGAGAAACACCAACTGATCTCTTGAAACATGTCAAAAATGGTGTCGAATGGGGGCTGTTCGTCACTGCGAAACCCAGAAAAATCAAACCATTGAGTTCGTCCAGTTTTGCGAGGCTGATATCTCACTCATCCGAACTCCGATTTTCAGGTAATATGGCTCTTTTCGAAGCTTGTTATGTCTACTTCATTTTCTATTTCATGAAGAATAGCTAATGAGCACTCGAACCACGTCAAAAAGGATGTCGAAATAGGCTGCCGAAGATGCTAATCTGACACTTAGAAAATTTTTTGGAGAATCTGTAATGATACCATAATTTTGTGCTTGATGTTATAAATTTTTAAAAATACGTAGACATGTCTGATTTGCTTGAAATTTGGAGGATGCGTTCATGAACCAACTAGGAATGTTGTGTAAACACTTGGTCACAAATAGATAAGTCTAAGGGGGTTAAATAAGTTAACTCTTGACTGTCTATCATATGCAATCCGGAAAACCAAAATTTCCTGATATCACCCTTGGAAAACATACTAAACGGGGTCCAAAATTCATGAAATAAAATTCTGGAGATACCTTCATAAGTGTAGGTTATTACTAGAAAATATTGCACAAATCCGATATGCAGATTGACAGCAGAAAAATTGTGAAGTCCTGCTGCCCAGTTAGAGCAAATAGGACCAGATTTGAGCATCTCTATGATTCCACTCAAAAACCGTAGAAAATGAGATCAGAAAATTTGAAAAAATATTTCTTGGGAACATTTGAATGATTTAGATCAAATCTGAAAATTTTCATACAAATCCAACGGTCGGATTTATCACAGGAAATTCAGGAACTCCATTCTATAGATAGAAAGGAAAATCCATAATTGAAGGTTCCTGTTATTTCAGTTGGAAAACGTATCAAATGAAGTCCAAAAAATAGAAACATAAAATTCTAGTGAATATTCCAAGGGTCTGAATAAAACCTAGAAAGTTTCGTGTAAATCCAACAGCTGGATTGATCGCAAGAAAATTGACAAATTTGCTGCGCAAATTAAACTAAAAGGCTTAGAATTGGTTAAGTATTAAAAATTGGGAATTTTTACCCAATTGACTTGATTTTGACCATATTGACCAATGATGGCCAACTTTGACTAAGGAGATCGAGTTTTACCGAGGTTGACCAAGTTCGACCGGTTGACCAGGTTTGACCGAGTCGAATTTTGGGTCGACTAAGATAGACTAGGGGTAGTGGGACCAGAATTAAACCACATTTCATGAGGAACTGAAATTGAGTTAACATAATACAGATTTGAGCGTATATCGCAGGACTGGGCCGAGTGTCGAGGAGACATCGGTGTACAGAACCCGAGGTGAGTAGTTTGACCTAGTTGTTATCTTAACTGTATTCTTTACATGAAAAATGATTGAAATTATCATCGATTGAATGGTTTCATATGTTTGAACTACATGGTTGATTTAAAATATATGTAGTCGTACACCGATAGTGAGACCATAGGCTCGGGGTCCGAGTGCAGGGTCAGGGTACACGATGTGATGGGATTAGGCTCGAGGACCGAGCGATAGGGTTAGGGCATATGATCGGTGCGCCTAGCCTCAGACCCGCTCGAGCATGGCACTTGAGTACCGAGCTTAGGATTAGGGCATTCGATGAATGCGCCTAGCACTTGACCTGCTTGAGTGGCCGGTACGTCTTACTGATGACCCGCTCGAGCGATGACCATAGGGTTGTATTGATGATTTAAACCCTAGTCTGGATATAGTTTTGAGCTGCATGTATTCAAATTACTTTTCCTTAACAGTTGCACTATTTATAACTGTTTTACTACATACCATGCTTTCAATTACTACTCGTGCATACATGCTTGATTTTTGGAGTGCTAGTTTGATGATATACTGGTTTTCCTACTCACTAAGCCATGTTGAATATTAGGCTCACTACTCTACTAACATTTCAGGTTCCTCAGCGGTTGATAGAGGGAAAGGCGTGGTGATAGCCTAGTCCCCGTGTGGTCCTGTATTCCCTTTTGTTTCTATCGATAGGTCGGTCATTTTTTTTTGTAAGTCTGAACTTCTAAATGTCAAACTATGTACGCTTGTACTTTTGGAACATGATAACATGTAGTACATCGTTTACTTTTGCACTTTAATTAAATGGATGTTTAAATTACTTTGATGTGGTATGAATGTCAAGGTTTGAAAGGCTTAACGGAGGTTGGGAGGACTCGACTCGATGAGTCAGTTCGTTGAGCCGCAGTGCCAGTCGGGTCGCCCTTTGGCCTAGGAAAGGGGTCCCGACAGACTTCGCCTTTTTAGTGTCACACCCCACCTGGCCCACCGGGCCCACCGGACCTACGCCGCTTGGCGGCGGCACGGCACACCACGTGGTTACTGTGACTCACTAGGAACTATCCCCTCCCCTAGGGGTTTTCCTTCTCCTCCGTAGAGATTCGAACCTAGGACCTTGGGCTTAAGTACCTAGTTCATTCCTCATCTGCTACCATTGAGCCATTGGCCCAATGGTAGCAGATGAGGAATGAACTAGGTACTTAAGCCCTAGGTCCTAGGTTCGAATCTCTACGGAGGAGAAGGAAAACCCCTAGGGGAGGGGACAGTACCTAGTGAGTCACTGTCGCCATGCGGCCGCCACGCAGTGTAGGTCCGGTGGGACCGGTGGGCCCAGTGGGGTCTGACAGTTAGGTTATTGGATGTGGTTTAACTCTGAGGACCAGATGTTACTCTACTTAGAGGTACATTTTGTGCGGGTCTTCAATTGGCCACTTACTAAGGATCTGAGGTCGCCATACATTAGGTATGTGTTGGCCGATCCTTATGATATTGTATGAGAATATGCCTAACTATCTAGTTAGCCCACTCGAGTGGATATATTATTGCCTTGGAGGCTACCGAGAACCTCGGCATGTGTTTTCATCATTAAAACTATTTCTAAAATGAAAGGCACACGACAGCATTGTGGATTTAAAATTAATTAATTGTTGTATTTACTCACATAATATTATGGACAATGCATACATATATTTGTTTTATAAAATTCCTATTTTAAGTTATATATTAGATTACATTACCCACTGAGTCGCTATGGACAAATTTGGCTCCCTACTCTAACATGTTAGGATCTTCTATTGCAGACAAAGGAAAAAAGGTGGTTATAACATAGAGCTGCATTCTTGATTTATTTTGGTAGATTCTCTACGCAGTTCATTATTCTAAGAGTATGTATGACGTATAGGGGGTAAGGAAACCATTACAAATATTTTGACTTAGACACTTCTGCTACAGCTACATATAGGGGATTGTATATAACTAACTTTTGTTAGGCTTAAATTCTAGTTGCATTTATATGTTTTAGTTACTTTTGCATTCTCTTATGATTACTCTGATGGTGTTATATACGATCTAGTAAAAGAGGTTTAACAATGTTCTGGTGAGCTTGACTTGCGAGTGAGTTTATCAAGGCATTGTGCGAGTCGGTTCATCCTTCTCCCTAGGGAAGGGGTCTTGACAAGCAGGATGCGACCGATCACGAGAAGAGCAGCGGAAGCTGAGCATCCTTATGAGTAGCGTTTTCTAATTTATCACTTAAACTTGTTATTATGTTCATAAATGGAATGTTATTGCATATTGAAATGCACTTGCAATCTTTAAATGGGCTTTTTTTAATGAAAATGTGCACTGAATATCAAGGTCTGATATATTGGATGTGGTTGAGCTTTGAGGATCGAATGTCATTGTACTTAGAGCTATATTTTGTGCAGGTCTTCAATTGGCCCACTTACTAAGGATCGGAGGTCGCCATACTTGAGGTATGTGCTGGCGGATCCATATGATGTTGTATGAGAATACACCTAACTATTTGGTAAGCCCGCTTGAGTGAATTTATCATTGCCTTGTAAGCTAGTGAGAGCCTCGGCATGTGTTTTCATCATTAAAACTATTTCTAAAATTAAAGGTGCACAACTGCATTATGGAGTTAAAATTCATTTACTTTTGCATTCATTCGCATAATATTATTGTTCATGCATACATGACATGTTTTATAGAATTCCTATTTTAAGTTTGGGAGTATAGATAGTAGGGGGCACAATGATTCAAGTTAAATTTTCAACTTTTAGAATATGTACTCTTGTTACTTGTTAGATTTTGAGCACTCATGATCTCTTCTATGAAATTTATCTCTTATCTTTTTTGTTTTTTTGGTTTTTGTTATGTTTCATAGTTGTTGCTTGTTTTTCTTATATATATTTGCAAGTCCCTCTCGAATGTTTGGGACACTAGAGGCCTTTAAAACCATGTTACATTTTAATGAAAGTAGGAAGACAAGAGTAATAATTCAAAATATTTTGTTAAGAATTTCATTATCTTGATTATAACAAGTTAGTATTTTTACTCATTAGACTTAAGGTTTTTGGTGAATATAATGAATTTTTGAAAATTAGTGAGACTATGTTTGAGAAATTCACCAAAAACTACTTGTAATCACTAATCAACATATACAGAGAGTTGCTTCTTTCACGACCAACATATCAACAAAGAGCGGTTTGACTGGCGCAATGACTTAACGAACTCACGCATCAAGTCAAGTTTGCCTGATCATTGTTAAACCTCTCTAACTGCAATCCCAAGTGACATCAGAGTATTTATAAGCATTCATCAAGTAAAATGTGAAAACAAACAAAATATTACAATTAAGTCTATGAGCAAATACAACCTTTTCATACATAGTAAAAGTTTGCTATTATAGATTACATATTGTCTTGCTACAAAAATATATTTTGACCATTAATTACATATACACAAGTGACCAACCTATAACAAAACTAAGAAGAGGAAAGGGGGCCACCAAGGGAACTAGATAATCACGACATCTTTTCCTTTGTTAGCTACTGATAGACTTGAAATGTTAGTAGTAGAGTAGTGAGCCCAAGTTACAATAATGGCTAAATGAGTAGTAAGTCTAGCATAATACTTAGAACAAACATCCCGAAAATAGTGCATTTATACATGAATAGTAATAATGAAACAATACATGAAAATGTAGCATGTAGAGAAAACCAATTATAACAATGCAATGGCTAAAAGAAGAACAATTTGAATACATGCTAGTTGAAACCGATATCTAGACAAGGGTTCAAATCATTGAATTCAACCCTATGGTCATTGCTTGAGTGGATCATGAGTTAAGCATATCGACAACTCAAGTAGATCATGAGCTAGGCATATTCCTTGAATACTCCAACCTTGTGCGCAGTCCTCAAGGGGGTTAGAAGTTTGATGCACTAATTATGTGCCCAACCCCTCACTCCAACCTTGAGTCAAATTCCAATCACATCATGTACACTGATCTACACTAAGACCTCAAGCCTACAGTCCCATTATTGGTGTATATCTGTATATACATCTCAAAACTAATTTATTTTAGCTTAAAATTACATGAACCATTTAACCCATGTCATTTATCAACATTTTATGCAAATAATGCAAGTTGAAACAATATCTAAATTAAACTACTCACCTTGGGTCTTGCATATGAATATCTTGTCGACACTTAGCCCAGTCCCACAATTTATGCTAGGATTTGCATTATGCATTATGCAAGCCATATTTAGTTTCTTTGTGAAACTTGGTTCAGTTCTAGCTCCACGGTCTTTAAATAGTCTCGATCAACTTATATTAGACTTGGTCAACTATTAGTCAAATTTGTTCAAACTTGGTCGATTGATCAAACTAGTCAATATAGTCAATTTGGTCAACATGGGGTCAATTTGGTCAAAATTTTTAATTTTTCATATTTAGTCAAATTTCTAGTTACATAATACCTATTGCATGATAAATTTCATGATTTTTTTTGCAATCGAATCATGCAACGGATTGATGTGAAAATTTCCAGATTAAATAAGTACAAATTTATATTTTGATTTTCTCAATTTTAGTTAAGAGGCATTTTAGTGGATTATCAATCCTCTTTAAATTTGAAATTTCATGTGACAAGCAGTCACATTTTATATCAATTGACCCACTTAAATATGTCATTTTTGGATGAAAGTTGGTAAACCTTTTTTTGGGTGTCCAGCAAAGTCTTCACCGAATTTTAGCACAAAGAATTTGGTCAGTTAATTGATTCCCTAGATATTCAGCAATGCAACAAGTGCTCCTTAGTTCATTCATTTCCATGAGTTTCTAGCATGAGTTTTCCACCATTAAATCTTTAATTTAAAAGCCATTTCTTACACCTCTAGCATGTCTTTAGATCACAAAAATATATTTATTGAAAGCACACTCAAATTATTAGGGATAAATGACCAAGATCCTAGCCGTACATTTCATCAAACACATGGCATGCAATCTTTATGGACTCTAAATTTTTCTAGGCATCAAAAAACCTAAATCGTAGCAATTTCGCATGCATGCTAAACCATTGCCAGAGGAGATCATGGAAAGAAATTTATACCCTCTTGTAGCCCTAAGCACAAAGATCATGCACTTCACAATTGTGCTCAAATGGGGTTATCTAAGTACTCCAAAATCCACCTCAAATTCGCACTCCAAGCAAATTCTTTCTATAAAAAATTGCAACTGGCCCAATTTGATACCTTAAAATCAAAATCACAAGCTTAGTTTCATACATGCTAATGCTTGGAGCCTTAAATCTATATACCGAAGATGGAAAATAGTGGTTCTACCTTAAAAGATGATCATGAAATGATTATAGAAACACTCCTCCAAAACCTAGATCAAGGACTTTCCCAACTGTTTCTAGATTTTAACTATGTTAAGTACCCTACTATGGCAACCATTTTTCTCTCTTATGGCTATGAGCTTGGATAAGGCAAGGATGAAGTCTTCATAGGGGAACTTCAAGTTCTAATGGTTTATTTTTTGGATTTCATTGGGTATGGAGGAAGCTAAATTAGGGGAGAGAGGGAAAGAAGAAAGGGGGGAGGCGCATGGGCCGCCTAGGCAGGTGGGCTTGCCGGTGCACCACTCCCTCCATGTACGGGCTGTGAGGCCCGTGTACCTAGTTGGCTGGCACAAGCCTCACGACCCATGCACCTTCTTTCGCTTGCACGAGCCTCAAAACCCATGTGCCCTCCCCCCCTCCGTACTTGTCACTTTTTGTTTTTCTTTTAATGTTTTTACTATTGTTACTATTACATATTTATTTATTTACTTACCTATTTTATTATTATCATTTATTTATCTAATTTTTTATTTTTTAATTTCAGCAAAATTAGCTTAAAAGCTTGTCGAATTTATTTTGTTAATTTTTGAAAATATGGTCGAACCATGAAACCTATGACACTAAAATCCAGGGTCGTCAAATTATTATTTAATAGGGCACTATCACTATTTTAAGTACACAATAGTTGGATTGTTGCCCTAATTTTCACTTTGAACTTAACCAATATTATTTTTCCTTCCTAAAAATCATTATAACTTATTTTTATTGAACATACTATAACTAATTTTACTCTAAAAAAATTATTTTAAACTACCATGCATATATTACATGATAATTAGATTTAATGATCATTGCTTACACATAAAATCCTTTTCTATGTGTGCTGATATATTTTTAACAAATATTCTGTTATTTTATAATTATTATATTTT
>JAJIYU010021321.1:0-10112 GCA_030144865.1 Tinospora cordifolia | reverse complement strand
GAGAAAAGAAAAGTGAGAAGGAGAGCCAAGAAGAGGGCTTGAAGCACAAGATGAAAACTCAACTCTTGTTGCTTGGGATGGTTTGATTTGTGAGCATGGGGGGTTTATATAGAGCTCAAATTAGTGCAAAATGGTAAGTTTTTTGGTGGGAAACTTGCAAAAATTTAAATTTTCGTGCCCCCCAAGCATAGGAAAATAGCAAGTTGGCTTGGAATTGGAAAACCAAGTTTATAGAAATTTTTTTGGGATTTTTTTGCATTTTTTTCAGATTTTTCCTGATTTAATTTTGGTATTTTCATTTATTATTTTTGGAGCAGCAAATCGGAGCTGTTAGATCGTCATCGAGATTTCATTCGTGATCAGATCGGGCAGATAGAATGGTAGCCGTTCGATTTGCCTCGAGACACGCATTAGGATTCGATCGCCATCGTTAGATTTTCCTCGGATCAAGCAACAGAATCGGATCTTCGATCTCGTCCGTCAGATATCCTCGAGCGGAGTGTTCATTCGCGATTGAGTTTTGGCGGGTGAGATCTCCGTCATTGATGATCCTCGATCACAGGATCAGATCACGATTGAGATTTTCGAATTTGGTCTGGGCCGTTGATCATCCTCGAGCTCAACACCGTTCGCGATTTAGAAAAAACGGCTTTGATCTTCGCCGTTGGATGGTCTTCGAATACAGCACAGATGATTATCAGAACGGATTCACAGATCCTGGCCGTAGGATTTTCCTCGATCGCTATACTTTCGCGATCAATGAAAACCATCTGAACCGTTAGATCAGGCCAATCATTTCTGGGCCGTTGGATTTGAGAGATTGATCGTGAGCCGTTCGATCTTGGTGATTCGGTGCTCCTGGGTGCCGTTTTGGACTTCAATCTCATTCGTTGGATTTTACAGATTCATTTTGGACCGTTATATCGTGTTTCTAATTACAAAATCACTTTCTAAAGCTTCTATAATCCGAATTTTAGCAATTACCCACTTTCTAATTGATAAAAACTTGGTTGTAATGCCCAATTTATCCTTTTTGCTAATTTTTTCCTTTTTAATTATTTAATATTGTATTTATTTGACATCTTTCTATTTCTTTAATATTTTTAATGCTAATATTTGGATAACCTACATTTTCCTTTTCCATGTATTTTTATTTATTTCTTACTTCATTTTCAGATAATAATTTATGTAATTATAAATTAATATTTATAAAATGCTTTGTTTATTTTTAATAAATACATGTACACTAAATTTTTATTTTAAACTTTTCTATATACATATTCCCATAATATGTAGTATTAACATTTATTATGCTAACACACACCTTATTCATTCACACATTAGCCAATATGTGTATATACTTTATTTTTATTTATTTCTTAAGTAATTCTTTAAATTTTATAATTAGTTCTACTAAACCTTAATTTTTATTTAATTATCAAATTAAGGTGTTATTTGCTTAATTTTTCTATATCTCTAATATATTTTATTTTTCATGTGTCAACCCACAATTTGCATCCAAAATTTCTTAAAATCTTTGAAATTAATTCACTTAACTTATTTTATTTATTTTAAATTATTTGACAAAATTCTGGGGTATTACAAGTGATGTGTGGCCAATGCCACCCTTCTTGACCCAATTACGTTTAACACATTCAGATGCTCCTCCATCTCTTGGTACCAGTGGTCCGCTATGATATAGTCAATTAAACATTCAAAATGTGGAGGGTGAAGCTTCTATAGCTCCATCAACATCTTCTTCTGTTTCTCATCATCTTGATCATCCTGAGCCCTCTAACGTTCAAGAGCTTAGGCCACAGGTGCCAGTTGCTGAACTGGGATGGGTTTAGGTACTTGAGGCTGAGGAACTACCTGAGGGAGTATCTAGGCTAGAGCCCTCATAAGTTGGTCCATAACCCTCTGAGCAACTTTGTTCATCATATTTTCCATTTGAGCCTCCATGATAGCAGGTATTTCCTGATCCCTCTACCCTTTCGCATCAGAAGTGGTGGATCAAATAGCATACCTTCTTGTTCCAGCCATTGTCTATAAATTTAACACTATGTCAGTATTTGCCTCATCAAATGTTCGTACTATCATGACTTTAGATTCATGTTTCTAGGTCCTCGATTTGTTCAGTGGCCTAACAATTTATGCTTCTAGGTTCTTGTTTGTTTTTGGGTACAAGATTTGGTTTCATACATATAAACAAATCAAGCACGCTTTTCAAACAATCATATAATCATGCAATTTCATGCTAGCATAACAAAGTTCCAAGCTTCCATCTAAGCCTATAGGTTCAAGTGTCTCATATCACTCTACCCTTTCCACTTAGAGTTTTACTTAGAAAATTGCCACACCCAAACAATTTCGCAAATGTCTCGATAACTAAGGTTTCTCTAGCTTACTATACTTGACCATCCCATACCAGCCAAGCATAGAGAAACATGTTCTTCCAAAGTTACCAATCATTTACCAAACATGGTTGGTTATTCTCTAAGTCTAGGCTTCCGCCATACCCCCGAATCCATATCCATCCCATACTACATAGAAACTAGAGATACAAAATCTTCCCAATCTCGTTTCCTAACCAAACAATAATTATGTTGTCACACATTTTCAATTTCTAACCTATATCCTAAAGTTTTATACTTTTGATCCACTATTCCACCCATGCCTCTACCTAAAGTCACTTCCCTAGACCCAATGTTTTAGTCTAGTTGACTCACAACCTCTATCTAGTCAAGATACCACCTTGGACATCTTTTTCAACTTCTATTCAATTTACTGTCCTAATTTTTTCATGTTCTAATTTTCTTTTATAGAAAGTAAGGGTGTTCTTCAACTCCGACTACTCGTATAAGCTGGTGGGACAACCTCTAGATGGAGCAGCGAGAGCGAACTCTGCTTAGCAACCGTGCTTTCTAGGGTGGGATAACCCGCCTCCCTTTCAATGTTTACATTTACTCGGGACAAGGCTTACCCACTATTAGCTCAACTAGTTGTCTTTGTATCCAAACAAAACATTTCAAAACATATCTTTCCTTTTTAAAAACACTTTCCAAAATAGTTTTCGATATTAAAATAGAAGGTAGGACATTCTAATTTCAACTCAAAGCACAAGTCAAACCTACTTGAATTAACGCTTTCTAAATCTAACACCACCATTGGTATAAGATTAAAGTCTCTAATTCTAGCCAACAACAAATGTTTAGGCTTGACTTTTTATTTTTAGCCCAAAGCATCTAAGGCTAAGGCTCCGATACCACATTTGTAACACCTTAATCCCCGAGACTTGATTGTTTAGCTAATCACAAGGCGTGTCGGGCCATGTTACGTTACAAGTACAAAAATTGCATCACATTCTATTTCAACTATCCCAAATCTTATTAATTCATAATGAACACACACAACCCATACAATTTAATCTTTAATTTAATAAGACTATCACAAGGGAACATAAAAGAGCTCCAATCTTTATTTTTTCAATAAAATAAAGCAATACATATTTGAATTTCAAATAATAAAAGAGTACATATCTCAAATTAAAAAATAAAATTCAATAGAAGTCTTAATTTAAATAATCAAAATTTGGGCAATGTGCCCTTACATTTAAACTTTCCAAATTTAAAATCCTATCAAACATTCAATGGTCTTCATGATTCAATTTCCTAAAAAATAAGAGGGGATGGGGTGAACACATAGCCCAGTGGATCATTTCGTAAACAACTAAGTTACTAATTCAAATCAAAAGCACATCCAAATTCAAACACTTGTAAACAATTAGGTGATTCAAACATTTTTTTTTATTGTTGACATTAGGACTAAAAGGGATTCTAATCCCTTGATGTTTTTATCAAAATACTTCACTCTTGGATGGAAAGACAATTCATCCTGCCATATTCCATTGGAATAAGGATCTCATGTCCAAATTCCAAGTACTTTGGGTTATATCCTTCCACACATAGTGATGAGCCCCATATGCACTTAATATATGAAAAGAACACCCATAACATCACTTAAATTGTTATGATAATACGTGGTTCATAATTTCAAAGTCCTAAATTTAATTTTCACATATTCTTGAATAAAAAATCAAAATAGTAAAATTAAGAATAAAACATTTAAAAAGCATGAAAACAACACATAGCATGCTTTATAATTCAAATTAAACCTAATCATGAAAACTAAGCATGACATGATATCATGAATACTTAAAACATGCATACATGATAATCAAAATCTTAATCATGATCAAACATCTAGAAAACTGAAAATAAACATGCTAAATTGAAAATAAAAGGTGCATGAACATGATAGAAACTCAAACTAGTAAAGTAGGAAATCTGATCCACCTTAGTTGCCTGTTTGTAAAAAATCCGACACAGGTTTCCTTCTTCTATGGACTTCAAGAAAACTAACAACTTCAAGAATGTAAAAGAAATCTAAAATCCTAACTTCTTTATGAAAATCACTCAAGAACACAAGAGGGTGAAAAGAGGTTGCCAAAAGAGGGCTAGAACAAGCAAACAGGGAAGTATCAACTCTTTGCTTTTGGATGAAGAATAAGTGTGCACAAGGAGGGTTTATATAGATTTTTCAAGACACAAATGGGCCACAGTTTTGGAAACTTTGATTAAGGTTTCCCCTCATGTGTGACGGCTAGGTTTGCACGCAAATCACAGGGGGACGACTAGGGTTTAAAGTTCAAGGATATGATGGTAATCCTCACACTTGGTGCCAAGATAGTGTGTTTTGGGGTTTAGAAAACGTTCTTGTTCTTGTTTCTTTGGTTTCTTCTTGTGTGTGACGGCTAGGGTATCCTTGTGAGCATGAATTAAACTTTTAAAAACTTCTAATTAGGTTCCTTCACATGCGTGCATACTCATACTCACACATGTGACCAATTTTGGTGTGTATGGGTTATGGGTGCACTTGGTTATTTGTGCATGGTCATACATTCATGGGTTCACATTAATTCAATTAAATTCATATCTCCTTATATAATAAGAATTGAGGACTTTAATCTATATTTTTGTGCTCATAATAGATTAATACATATTTCATAACAATTTTTTGACTACGGTGATCTTCATTTCATTTACTTTCCTAACTTAGACTCCACTGAAGGGTACTAGGCAAATGAAATTCGAATTCTTGGCCAATTGGGCTAATTTTTGGATATATTGTCTAGTTAATTAGTTCATGTCATATCATGAAATTTCAGGTCATTCTGATGTCCTAAGGGTCACTAAATGACGATTTTGGACTTGCTAAATTTGCCCCTGAAATGGACCCAATTTCATTTCTTCCCCAAATTCATCAAATTGATATTGAATTTTTCATTTCATTAAGTAAAAGATTTATATGGTATTACACAAACAGTTTGAAGAACTCAAATTCAATGTTTTCCCACAGAAAAACAATTGACAACCTACTTAGAACATATTTCTTTCTTTAGCCAGCGTTTCAATTAGCTAATGCTTCATTTACAATGAATTAAAATATTTAAAGAGAAATTTTAAATCATTTAAATACCCAACGTAGTTCGAGACCCTAGTTTCCTGAGAAAATTGTTACTTCATACTTTCAATTAGGCTAATCACATTCTTACCTATCCAAGGATTAATACAAATGAACGTAATCTATAATCCTCTCTTTATATTATTGTAAATGAACAAACAACTTATGTTTCTTGTTTGTGACTGTAGAGATGGGGCCAATAGCTCAATCACAACTAATTTCTTTCACTTCATAGAGCTCTTTACACCTTGCTTCCTTATTTCATTTTGATGCCATTTCATGAGCGATTTTATAGCTCAATCAAATACCAAAAGAGCTTAGTGGCCCCAATTGCTCGAAGGAAATGTCACATTAACAATAAACTTTACTTTCTATCGCATCTACAGATGCTCAGTGCTTGTAGAATTCAAATGACCTTCTGTTGTTCTCTCTGCACTCTTGCAATTGATATTTTAGTTTAAAAAGGTTATTTTTTATTTTCACTCGTATAGACAGAATATTTTCTTAGATTAAGATAGCTTTTATTGGTTAGTTCATAAATTAGAAAGGAATTGTTACTTTTAAGTGCCTAATTCCTCAATTGCACGCTAATTTCTTCATGAATTCACAATTTGTTTCATTCTCAATATCATTATACACATGAAACTCAAAATAACAAATTTTAACTTCATTACACTCTTACAAACAACCAAATAGTTTGAACAACTCATATTCAATGTTTTCCCACAGAAAAACAATCAACAACCTATTTAGTAGAATAGATTTCTTTCTTTGACATGGGTTACTCTTGGTCAATGCTTTCATTTACAATGAAGTATAATATTTACAGAGACTTTTTAACTCATTTAAATGCCCAGTGCAGTTCAAGATCCCAGTTTCCCAAGAAAATCATTACTTCATCCTTTCAATTGCACTAATCATGTTCTTACCTAGCCAGGTACTAATCAAAATCAATGTTGTCTATGTTCCTCTCCTTCTATTGTTGGAACTGAACAAACAACTTATGTTTCTTGTGTTTTACTATAAAGATGGGTCCAGTGGCTAAATTACAACTAATTTCATTCACTTTATAGAACTTTTTATACATTGCTTCCTTATTTCATTTTGATGCCATTTCATGAGCGATTTTATAGCTCGCTTAGACACCAAAAGAGCTTAGTGGCCCCAATTGATCGAAGGAAGCATCACATTAACAATAAAATTTTACTTTTCATCGCATCTACAAACGCTTAGTGCTTGTAGAATTCAAACAACTTTCTGTTGTTCTCTATGCACTCTTGCAATTGATATTTTAATTTAAAAAGGTTATTTTTGGTTTTCACTTGTAGAGAAAGAATATTTTCTTAGTTTAAGAAAGCTTTTATTGGTTAGTTCATCAATTAGAGGAGAATTGTTACTTTTAAGTGTCTAATTCCTCAATTAAACACTAATTTCTTCATGAATTCCCATTGTGGTGCATTCATAACAATCTATGTACACAAGAAACTCAAAATACCTACTTTTAGCTTCGTTACACTCTTATAAACAAACAAACAGTTTGAAGAACTCATATTCAATGTTTTTTCATAGAAAAAGCAATTGACAACCTATTTCGAAAAACTTTCTTTCTTTGACATGCATTTCTATTGGTCAGTGCTTCATTTACAATGAATTATTTCATTTAAAGAGAACTTTTAACTCATTTAAATATCCAACACAGTTCGAGACCCTAGTTTCTAAAGAAAATTGTTACTTTGTGCTTTCAATTGGGCTAATCACATTCTTACCTAGCCAGGTACTAATAAAAATGAACGTAGACTATATTCCTCTCTCCATATTGTTGGAAATGAACAAACAACTTATGTTTCTTCTATTTTATTAAGATGCTCGGATCATCCTCGAGTTTCGTACGGGAATATCCGATCGCAATCGACAAAATTGTGCCTGCGTTGTGCGTCGTTGGATTGGGCAGGTCGATCGTGGGCTGTTGGATTGCAGTGATTCGGTGCATCTAGGCGTTGGTGCAGGCTTGATCATGACCGTTGGATCGTAGATAGTGTGGATTACGCGTTTCTGGCCATTAGATGCTATACACATTGCCCAAAATTACTTTCTAAAGTTTCTATCATTCGAAATTTGCTAATGATAAACCCAATTTCACATTCTAATCTATGTATATATGATTTATTGCACATATCCTTCTATTTTATTAAATCTCCCTATGTTTCCTACTTGTATTATATAGATTTGCTAATATTCATCTCTTTTTATTTCTTTAATATTGTATTTATTAGATATTTTTTATTTCTTTAATATTTTTATTGCCAACAATTAATATTCCATATTTCTCTATATTTTTCATTTCTTCATTTCATATATTTTTCTATATATTTATTTCATATTTTTATTTTCAAAGAGGTAAAACTAATTATATATGTATATATATAATTCATTCTACTTACTTTATATTTGATAATTAACTCCATAATTGTTCCATTATATGCATAAATACAAAATAATTCTTATACAAATAATATTTGATAATTCTACTTACCTTATATCATTTGTTTGATTATCCTAATACTAAGATTTCATTTGCCTTCTATTATTTTAGAATCTTTATCAATAAATCTTATTTCTCGTTTTTCCAACATAATTTTCACCCAAGAATCTCGAGAAATCTTTACTTACTTATTTTGTTTAATTTTTTGGGCTTTATTGATTTTTAAGTTATTTGCAAAGTTATGGGTATTACAACCTACCCTCCTTAGAATAAATTTTTTCCTCGAAATTCGTACATGTGTAGGTGTTCTTAGTGAAGAGATGTGGATACTTGGTCTTCATTTCACTCTCTAGCTTCCAGGTAGGTCTTCCATCCCGTGATGTTTCCACAGTGCCTTAACTAAGAGAATATCCTTAGTTCTCAAATTATGTACCTTGTGATCAAGGATTTTAACTGTTGTTTTCTCATATGTAATACCCCAGAATTTTATCAAATAATTTAAAATAAATAAAATAAGTTAAGTGAATTAATTTCAAAGATTTTAAGAAATTTTGGGTGCAAATTGTGGGTTGGCACATGAAAAATAAAATATATTAGAGATATAGAAAAATTAAGCAAATAAGACCTTAATTTGATAATTAAATGAAAATTAAGGTTTAGTAAAATTAATTATAAAATTTAAGAAATTGCTTAAGAAATAAATAGAAATAAAATATTTACACATATTGGCTAATATGTGAATGAATAAGGTGTGTGTTAGCAGAATAAATATTAATACTACACATTATGGAAATATGTATATAGAAAAATTTATATAATTAAATAAAAATATAGTGTGTATGTGTTTATTAAAAATGAATTAAACATTATGTAAATATTAATTTATAATTACATAAATTATTATCTAAAAATAAAATATAAAATAAATAGAAATACATGAAAATGGTAAATATGAATTATTTAATTAAAGATAATAAAGAAATAGAAAATATAGTTTATTTAATTATTGGTGTTAAAAATATTAAGAAAATAGAAAAATATCAAATAAATGCAATATTAAATAATTAGAAAGAGAAAAATATTAGCAAATCATCAAAATAGAAAGGGATATACAAGAAAATCAAGTTTTTATCAATTAGGAAGTGTCTAATTGGCGAAATTTCGAATAATAGCAACTTAGAAGAGTGATTTTGGTATTAGAAACATGATCCAACGACCAGAAATCCATCATCCGCACGATCTGAGATCTCACGGTCAGGATCAAAGCCCAAAACGATGTCCGGGAGCACCGAATCACGCAAATCCAACGGTCCAAACTCGATTTGTCCGATCCAACGAATGAGATCAAAGCCCTGAACAATGTCCAAGAGTACCGAATCACCACGATCTGACGGTCCGCAATCAACACGATCGATCCAACGGTCCAGATCGAGGCGCACGACATCGATCGCGAACAGAAATTTGAGTACTGCACTCGAGGCAAATTCGACGATCTAGACACGACTCGTCGATCGCGAATGATGAGGCGCTCGAAGTTGATCCAACGGTCACGATCAAATCCACCCAATCCGACAACACACAACGCACACGCGAAAACATGTTCACAATCCAGTGGCGCAATCGAGGACAATCTGAGCGCTGAGATTCGAGGATCCAACTTCATGATTGATCTGAGATCCACGTGCGAAACTCAATGCAAATCCAATAGCCCAGAAAGACGCCTTCCGATCCATCGCGAACCGAATGCCTCACTCGAGGATGATCCGACGGACCATGCAGATTTCATTGATCTCGACCGTGATCTGGTTGATGCGCTCGAGAATGATCCAACGCCTGAGATCGAACCCGCCTGATCCAACGGCTGAAAATCCATCCGCAAAAACGAATTCGTGATCCGTTGATGCGATCGAGGTTAATCTAATGGCTGAGATTCAAGCTCCAATTTATTAAACGAAAATTTAAAAAAAAAATCAGAAAAAAATCCAAAAAAATCCCAAAAAAATTTCTATAAACTTGGTTTTCCAATTCCAAACCAACTTGCTAATTTCCTATGCTTGGGGGGCACGAAAATTTGAATTTTTGCAAGTTTCCCACCAAAAAACTTACC
>JAJIYU010021320.1:0-10077 GCA_030144865.1 Tinospora cordifolia | reverse complement strand
TTATGCAATTATATGGTGAGATTAGCTTTGTGCTAAACTCAATGTACAATTGTGAAAAACCCTTTCTGATCAACACAAGATGAGATGAAGGCAATTATATGAAGGAGATATGCAGATGAAGGCAAGCCCCTCCTAGTACAACCAAAGATTTTCTCACATCCCTTAAGGTTTTTCAAAAAGTTCTAATACTTAGAGAATTATTATTATTATTATTTTCATTCTCTGATCGAGAATCGTGTTCCTTCTCAATAATTGGCACCTGCATGAGCTTGAGAAGAACATCTATGCTTCCCAAGCTGACCACCTGCACTTGCATCAAAATAAAAGTGTACAAATGCTAATTTTTTCACCCACTTTCTTTCATTAAAATATAATATTCTTGCTCATCTCTTCATGGATAATGAGCACTAAGCATGGACAATCATGAGCAAGCCAAATGACTTTCAATCGGGCCCTGAAATTGATAGAAATGTAAATGCAAAGTGATGACCTTGCAATAGTAGAAAATTAGGCATACCGGACTTTTTTTTTTTTTGTCATCAACAGTTAGAACAGGGGGAGGGGGTTTCGATCTCTGCCCTCTTGTGAGGCAGGAAGATACTTGCACCAGCTGCTCTGAGCAATTGGGGGTAGGCATACCGGACTTAGCACAAGGCGTTGTATATTTTTTTCCTTTTATTATTTTTCCCAGCATCTTGAACATTTGGAAACCAAGATTTTCACTTAATTTTATTATTTCGACCTCAAATTAATTTTTTGAACATTCTTGTATCACATAGGTTAAGTTAACCAATTTTTGACCATTATCGATCCTCGTTGATTGAGGTTATGTGTTAAAAATATAATTAATTAAAATTAGAATTTTATTATACTGCAAGAAATGCCTTAAAGATGAACTTGGAGGATCTTCCAACCACCCCTTTTTATATATATATATTTTTAAATATTCCCATTTGTTTCCCTTTATTAAATAAATTAAAAATAAATATATCTAAAATTTTAAAAGTTTTCAAATTAGGTTAGGGGTAAAATAAAAAATAGGATATATTTTACCACTCTCTTATTTTATTATAATCACATGGTTAGAACAATTATTACTATGATCTTTGGAAAAAAAAATTCTACTTATAACTTATAGATTGTAGAGAAATAATTTTTAGAAAAAAATAATTTGAAACCTGTTCTCAACCCTATTTGTTGAATTATAGTAAATTTTTTTATAAATTATAAAATTATTTGTTATACTTTAAATAAATGTTTCTTATTGTGAGTCAATAAATTTTCTTTATGTATACAAAATAAGTACATTTTAGGATGATTTAATAAAAGTTTAACAATCAAAATATTTTTAAAAAGTTGAAATAAAAGTTAAGAAGTTGGTAGCAGGCAATTTATATATTTAAGGTACGCATATTTTGATCATATTAGTAGCACATATACAATGACTCTTTTTAATTACTTAGTGGATATATGTCGTTTTAAAATATATATATATATTAAAAGGGCGTGTCTTCGTTTTTTTTTTTTTTGAGTTTTTTAGAATATATATTTAACCTAGTTTTATGCCCAAATTTAAACTAATCAGAAACGGCTACAAGTCCAAATGGGGAGCTCTCCTATGGCTTTATATACAAGATTCATATTCGAAATCTCTAATTAAAGAGCATCAAATTTACTCAAATTCAACTTGAATTAGATTGTCTTTGATGCCTTTAAAAGTACATTTGATGTAATGAAGAAAAAGGATGGTTTTTATAACATTTCTATGACTTGTTGGGCAATAAAAATTATCAAAGAATGGACAAGACATCAATTTCATTAAAGTTAAAAAGGAAAGAGCATTTTTGACCAGGAGTAGTTAGTATATTCGAGCTAATTCAGTTTTTCTATGATTTTATTGATTTGAGTGATCTTTTCTTTTTCTCTTGTCGTTTTTACTAACAAGGTTTTTATTGATTTTAAATATCTTCATTTCATCTTTTTCTTCTTGTATTTTTTTTAATGGAAAGAGGAATATTAAAGAGGTGATTTTTTCCCAAGTTTTCATTATATATTTGCGAGTATCAATATGTTCTTTAACAAAGTAGATTGTTTCATGATAGGAAACATCTGTACTAATAAAAAGCAGCTAAATGAATATTAGTATCTTTTTTTAAGCTCCCGAGTTACTCTTAACCTTACATCCTAATGTTTTCGCGCTCAAATATCCTTTTTGTTAACATACAAAAACTGTATTGCAAAAATAATATATATATAAATGGAAGAGGAATTTCTAATGTGCCAAAAATAATATAACATAAAAACATTTGACGTTCTGTTATTTTCTTTCAAAAACTTATTGAAGAATATATTATAATATATAGATTGATGAGCAATGATGATGAAGCCGTGCACCATTTCTAATTATTAGATTTATGTCATCATAAACCCATTTAATTTCTTGTTGTCTTAAATCAATCATTATTATCATCACAGATATATGCTTATTATCTAATATTCTTTGTGATGTACTCCAAACTCAACACTATAATAACTTTAAAAACTAGTGTAAAATCTTGTAAGAAATTGATTATCATCAATCATTTTTGCAAAAAATTTAATTTTCATTTTTCATTTCCACATAAGCATTCCCACATACTAAAATAATCCAAAACAATCACTCTTAACAACAAAAAATCAAAAATGATAAAACAGCTTCCAATGCCTAATAGGAAGTAGTAGAGTTACTCTATAAACCAAAGTTTGTATTAGGTTGTTCGGTGCCTGTGGCATCTTCTCCCTTGTCTTTTGCAGCATCTCATGCACGAAAAAACAACACAGTTCTTGGCCCTTAGATCTCGACATCCTGGCGTTGAACAATTCATGGGGCCATTAGTGCCTCTTCTACTGTTCTCTACTCCTGAACTTATTCCATGCAGATGTCTATTTCCGTAGTCATAACTGTTGTACCCTTGAACTTGTAACATGGGGGGCCCCATAATCCCGTTTGTAGCAGCAGATCGGAATGGCAAGTTTGCCATTGGCATTGCTGTGGAACTCGTCATGTTATTAGGGAGACTTTGTGAACCTGCAGTGTAATGATAGAGAACGGGTCTAGCACACAACAGGTGAGATTGCATGGCGCCATGATAGCTAGCAGGAGGATAATGGGAGGTACGTGGGTGATGCACCAAATGATTGGGCTGGAAATGCATTGAAGATGAACCGTGAAGATCTCTATGATTTTCTAACCTCGTGTCTCTTGTGTACCTTGGGCTTTTGGTCTTGGCATGATCACCATTGTATTTTCGTTTCTTTACTATACCTTCTGCCTCAGATTCTTGAATTCTACAGGACTTTCGAGGTGATAATGTCTGGTGAGAGCACTTTCTACGTTTGGCACCTGAGTTAAAGTTTCTTCCAACAATAATTTAATTTATAGAAAAATATATATATGAATGAACTCAAGATGCTATATGATGCGACAAAAGAGATTATCGAAATATACCTCCACTTGACAAATGTGCCTTCCTCAGTGTCCTGAAACGCCTCGCTTCTGTGCCTCTTGCGTGCTTCTCGGCAAGAACTTTTGACCGTTCCGCTTCATTATGCCAAGGCTAAAGCAACGAATTGTCATAAGAAATTAATGAGAGGAAGCTTTTTGTCTAGTTACCAAATAAGAAAATTTATTTGAAGTACCTGTCGGAAAGTTCTTAACCTATATAGATTGCGACCTTTCACAAGCAAAGGGAACATTGGCGGCAACTTCTTGGTCCCCTTGCTCCACAAAACTTCAACCTAATAAATTGGAACACAGGAAAGGATCCAAGTGAACATTGGGTTTAGACCAGAAGGGTGAGTCAGCAAGAATGCATATGGCAAGTGAGACTTAGGGAACCCAAGATAATACATGAAATTACCCTACAAGATGATCTACTTGTAACAAAACAATGCCATGCATAGTCATTCTTCTGATTTTCTCCAACAATCCAAGGGAGAGAACACTGGTCAACTTTTTGGTTCAAACATATATTAATTCATCAAAATTAACTAGTTCAAAGATGGTTTGTGCCCTAATATGCAAGATATACTACTATGCAACAGTTCTTACAGTGAATGTATGCTGATGTTTAGCTGCACCATAACTTTCATTAACAACCCTACCAGCAACTGTTCGTCCACCAAGGAGTTTCCCAGTCCTCGTCACCTTGTCAAATCTATTGGAAATCAGATTCTTGACTTATGAGGTATTCTCACAAGTTGTAAATAACAGAAGTTGAGAGACTTAGGTACTTCTCATAAATCCTTTGTTTGAACAAAACAATATCACCTTTACAGACATCCCCTGCCGAGGCAAAATAGAATTATATCAATGAATTATCACAAGACCAGTAGGTGGAAAGAGCGCTATTCAGCACTTGCCTGTGCAGTTTATTGTGAAGGATGACCTAGGATAAAACTCCTCCCCTTTTCCATCTTTTATCCTGGAAAATACAGAAAAAAAGTAATTTATTAGGATCTAGGAATTTGTTCAAACAAAATCAGAAGTAACAAACTGCATGAGAGATGATCTTTTTATTGAGCAAGCAACAGAAAGGGAGACATCATATTTTAGATCTAATTGTGACTCCATTCATCTTTTCCTCTTCTTTCAAACCTTCACCAAATCTACTCAGAGAAAACAAGATGAAATGTGTGGGTCTGAGCAGAGCTCGGAACCTCTCAAGGACCAAACTCCTAGCAATTTTAAGTGGACTCAAGCGTCCCACATTGTCTAGAAATGTAAACTTGGGGAAGGCCAAACCTGTACTGCAGAGATTTTGATGTCGGACATAAAAAGGAGGGATTAGGTTAAAAGAAAATTATAAAATTGTAATTTTGTGTTATAAATGGTTATCGAATAGATGTTAAAGGTTAGAATAGAGAGATAAAAGGTCTAAAAACCACTCCTAGAAGTCCTTGGCATCAGACCAAAGGTTGGCTTGTATCACACAAACCCAAAGAAGAAAAGACTCAAATCTGTAAGTTTGTTCAATGATTCAAAAGAAGACTACAATCCTATTCATAAACAACAAAAGAGATAGAGATTTATCAATGATTCTTGGGATATACAGCACCATACTCTGGAAAATCTAAGAACTCTAACATTCCACAGACATCTACGAAATAGTTATAAGAAGTAACTATTTTTTCCAGGAGGAAAACTGACAGCCTGACAGTTAATACTTCTTGGTCAAAGAACCCATCTTCAACGTTCATCCCAACTAAGTCCTTTGACTGCACAACTTTATTAATAACGAGACCTACAGAAGGTCATGACTAGTCCATCCTCTAGAGGATTCAGAATTTGTTCCTTGGAATCTTTCTTACATTCCTTTGATAAACCTTTTTTTTTATTTCACCACTAGCCTACTTCAGATTGACAACGTCTAGGGAATTGCAATTGTCCAACAGTTGCACGTAAGTAGTCAAATCAAAACCTGAGCCTAAAACAAAGAACTGTCCAATGGTAAAGCAAATCTCAGACCATTTGACAACCAACTTTCAAGTCTTCTAGAATGTACTAGGATTATGTGCTCTGGAGATGCATTTGGACTTGGGCTAAAGAGGTTATCAATGAGAATCATGTGATGCGTTGTCATTGCTGAACCAAGGATGAAGGCTCATAATCATGAGTCTCTCAGAGAAAAGAGCTTCTCCAATGAATATATGGTGCGAACTGTTGCCAAGCCCCATAAGAAACCAAACACTATTTATAAATTTACTTCTTCTATTTCTTGTTTTATAGCTAGTGACATTGTGGAGGAAGTTGTAACACAATATATATTTATGTTTTTGGCATCCCCCATAAAAAATTATTGATATGGTCAAAATGCCAGTATCACTTGCAGCAAATTTCTTGTAAGATATATTTGAAAGAATAATAGGATCATTTTATATTCTTTTTGGGAGTTTTGATAAAGGGTATGAATGTCTTTCCATCAGCAAAGAAGGAGTTCTTGGTTCAAGTTAAACTTTATTAGCTTTAATTAAATTGGAATATGCAAAATGAACTAGGAGAAAGAAGGAAACCTAGGGTAAAACAACATTCCCCACTGAGTAACAGAAAACACAAACAGTGACTTAGCATTCCAAATTTTTATTATAGATTTCTAGAAGCTAAAAAGTCTCCTGAAAAATGAAAAGATTGTAAGTTTTCTCAACAAGTGCAAAACATAAAAATGCAGAGCACCAAATGGTAATTGTATTTGGAATATAATGCGGAAGAAACAACTTTGACTTGCTATTGAACATATTGAGTTATAAACCTCAAGTACATTGGAGAAGGTAATTACAAATGACAAAAGCATTTTATAGCTAAGCAAGGTACCTTCTAGAAGCTGCATTGTACATGCTATCCAAAATAAGCAAGGAAAGCATAGAAATTATTATTTCTTAACAAGAAAAAGCAAGAATTTTATAACATTACAAGGATTAAACTTGACTTAGAAGGTTCATTGTACATGCTATCCAAAATAATAATAATAAAAAAAAAGAGTAGTGCAGCAATTTTTAACATGACCAACCAATCTAAGTAAAAAATATGATAAAGTTTTACGTTTTAGTGGGTATTAAATCATGTTAAATATTAACAAATTTATTATTACATCGAGTTGGGATGGTAAGTATCACCTCTTAACTGTCAAGTATTTACTAATTTACTTTTATATGCAAATGAAAATGTGAAATTAAGAATGCAGTTAGACCCAAGTGTGTTCTTTTCACAATTCATTCAAACCCATCAGAAGAAGATTTTTTTCAATTGCATTCTTTGCATAATTGTGTTGAAATTGTTCTAAATAGTATGACATGGTTCAGTCGAAAATTCTTCCTTTCCAACCTTGCCATAGCACAAACAACAACCAAGAACAAGCCCCTTGCTTGCTCAACCCTAAATAACAAGCACAACCTGAAACTGAAAATGTATTTCAAGGTTTGGCATTCACTTTCAATAGCACCTTCACAAGAAACAAGAGAAATTGCATCAATTAGCACCATTTATGAACTATTCAATTGTATAAAGTTATATACATGAACTTAGATGATGAAGAAAAAGGGCAAATAAGGAGCCCAAAATCCAATAGAGCTACCAAAATGAAGAAACAAGTAAAACCTGCATAACTCTTTTAGCAAAAGTTAGCCAACCTCCAATGCTCCTGGATTCTATGGATACAAACTTCTTTTGTCCCTGTTAATCTCAGCCCATGCTTCCTCAAATATGTTTTACAGTCATCTAATTTTAGTGCTTGTAGATCCCGTCCTCCTGCAAAACATTGAAGACATAATGATAATCAGAAAACGTGAAGAGAATGGACTTAGTTTCTCCTACGCAATTCATCGTTTGAAATTTCCTTTTTGTATGCTATGCATGAGGCAATAATCTCCAATTGACCTAAAAGTTGTAGCTATTAGCTGGTGAGAAATTACTTGACCTAGAAGTTATAGTTATCTGGTCATGAGAAGCTACTTGACCTAAAAGCTGTAGCTATCAGGTTTAGATCAACTATGTATATCAAGCTATCAAAGACATTAACATCTCCTTCACATTCATGATAACACATGGAGTGTTTCTATAGATTGTAATGGGGAGCAATGAAGGAAAGACATAATTTCTTTTTATTTTTTATCCTTTTTGATAAATAAACAAGCAAATATGCTTCTAAGAAGAATTAAATACACCACCTCCAAAAACCGTTTTGAAACCATGTTAAAAACCTTTTGATCTTAACGTTTTAGCCATCAAGTTAGGTTCAACTACATACGTCAAGCTACTGTAGATAGTAATAAAGCTCTAGATTGATCTCCATATAATTCGTTCTTTGAATATACAAAAAGCTTCCCTTTTAAACTGAATTGCATGAATTCCTGCTTCTCTGATGCATAGGTGTAACCGAAATTTGAGCAAATGCAAGTAGTCAAATAATAGCAAGACTACTAGAAAGAATTGACGCACTTAAAGGGCAAACGACTCCAACTATAGTCATCGCCAAAAAGATTCTCCAAATTCAAGCAATATAACATATTTTACACACATTAGATCCTTATAGCATAGAGATTGGATGAAGAACTATTCATTAATTATAAAAATAAAATAAAATATAAAAGAAATTGGCTTCTGACATATTGTGATATCGTGAAAAGTGGGATTGCACCAGAATCAAAGCAAAAGAATATAATAACAGCATGTCAATAACTAACAAGAAAATTCCCCGGAAAAGAAAAAAAGCAATTAAATGAATTTCACTCATCTTTCAACTTCATTCTATGCTATTCTTTTACTGTTAGGGGGAAAAGGATAAAAATAAAATAAAATAAGAAATAAAGGGATGCTTGGATATGTAGTAACCTAAACCTTTCAAAAGGTCGATGACTTGATTGTAGCGAGTTTGATCGTCGATAGAAGATGAATCAGAAGAGTATTCGCTGTCTTCGTCTTTCGAGGATTCCAGATCAGCCTCGTCCTCAACAAAGTCATCTTCCTCCGGATTCGATTCGCTGTCTTCATCGCTGATCAAAAGAAATTAACAAGAAAACGCAATGATCATCTGCATTCATTCGAAACATTATACCTTCAACCGTCAAATCAATAAGAATATACCTAGACAACGATTCATCGCTATCCTCTTCTTCCTCGCTTTCCGAAATTTCAATTACGTCAGGTTTCTTATTTTTCCCTCTCATTTTGATTTGAGAAATACAGAAATCAAATTTCAAGCAAGCGCTTCGTACGAATCTGAAATGCGAAGAGTTGAGTTCTCAGGCTTTCCTTTTACAGCGATTCGCTGCGTGTGGTATCTGTATTTGACTGTCAATGACACTTTGACCAGTAACACTCACTCACTCACTCACTCAGTCACTCACTGAGCCATCGTGATCGAATAAATTTAATAAAGCAACTTATTTTTATATTATTTATATTATATTTTAATTATTATGAAAATTTTAAAAAAAAATTTAATGTAGCTCGTGCAAAATGGATATTGGAGAGTAATTAATGAAAGTCACAAACCTTGTGGTGTATATTGCTCATTTTGCTATATGATGCAATTAACTGTTTGGAGAACAAGTGTACCGATGTATTAGTGAAAAGTGTGCAGTTTACGTGATATAAATACTTGCTCCTCACTCTCTCATTCTCTCTTCTTATGAGATTGAGCAGAGCATTGACGATTCTCGTATGTTATTAGAGATTTTCATAGGCCAATGCCAGCATCAATAAGCCATCAATGGCATCTTCTTCAATCTCCGCAACCAATCAAAGCTTTGCCCATCAGTTACATCAACGAAAAGCAGTTTTTGGAGGAAATCTTGAAAATCCATTAGTCATTAAGCTTGAATGTGAGAACTACATGCTATGGAGATCCATGTGCAGAGTTGAGAGATTCGGCAAATGATCAAGAACAATAGAGTTCAGAATCTGATGATTGGATGAGTCAAGATCAACTTCCTCTTGGCTGGATCTTGGCTCATTCTTTGAAACAGTTGCAGCTCAGATTATTGGCATAAAGACATCCTATGAAGCTTGGAGAGCAGCTTTAGAAGAATTATGCGGAGTACATAATCGTGCTAGGATTAAAATCTCAAGAACAGGAATTCAAACAATGAGAAAAGATTCCATGAATATGATCCAATACTTGACTAAGATGGAGTATTCGGATAATCTTGCAACAGAGACCAACCATTCTCGGTTGCAGATCTAATTTCTTGCACTTTTGCAGGTCTAGGTACATAATATCTTGCCATCAACACCTTGTTACAACGGAACGACGGACTAACTTGGCTTGAAATGCACTCTTCGTTGCTGAGTTTTGACACTCATTTGGAGCAACTGAACAATCTCAGTCTGAATGCATTATCAATAAATGCTTCAGTGAAGGCTACATATAATTAAAAGAATCATGGTGGTGGCGAATCCGGAGACAACAACAACTATCAAAAGAATCAAGGTGGAAGGATTTACAAGATCAATAAGGAGGAGGAAGAGGCAAAGGTTGTGGAAGAAGATCTTCAGGTCGACCAACATGCCAGATATGTAAAAGGATTGCTTGTACAACTGCA
>JAJIYU010021319.1:0-10087 GCA_030144865.1 Tinospora cordifolia | reverse complement strand
GTAAGTGTCAGCGAGACATTGGTACATGGGACCAGAGATGAGTAGTTTAATTCAAATGTTGCTTTAACTTGTATCCCTTGCATAAAATATGAGTAAAATGCCATGGATTGACTAGTTTTGTTTGATTTGAGCTAAATTAAAAGGTTTTGCGGTATATATATATATATATAGATATAGATTTACATTGATAATGAGATCGTAGGCTCGAGGTCCAAGCGAGGGATCAGGGTGATGCGATTTGAGATAAACTTGAGCTCCGAGTGCGGGGTTTGGGCATATGATTAGTGCGCCTAGCTTTTAACCTGCTTGAGTAACGACACTTGAGGACCGAGCGTGAGTGTAGGATATTCGAGGAATACGCCTAGCTTATGACCTGCTTGAGTTGTTGGCACGCTTGACTCGTGACCCGCTCAAGTGATCACCATAGGGTTCAATTTGAGGATTTGAAACTCTAGTCCGGATATCATTTTTAACTAGCATGTATTCAAACTATTCTTTTTTTTTAACTGTTGCATCATTTACAACTACTTTCTCTACATGCCATATTCCTAAATCCTACGACATTATTACTATTCATGTACATATGCACTATTGTTGGAACATTGGTTATGATTGTATGCTGGGCTTACTACTTATTGAGCCATTGTTGTAATTTAGGCTCACTACTCCACTACTAACATTTCAGGTCCATTAGCAGCTGATAAAGGGAAGGGTGTCGTTATTGCCTAATTCTCTTAGGGGTCCCTTCCATTTTGTTAGATTTTGTTATATGTTGGTCACTGGTATATATGTAACTTATGGTCAAACTATACTTTTGGAACGAGACAATATGAAAGTTGTAATGACAACTTTTATTATGTTTGCAACAGGTGGTGCCTACTCACAAACTAAATTATAATATTTTGTTTGCTCTTGTACTTCACAGAATGAATGCTTAAATCACTCAGATGTCTATTAGTTGCATTGCATACTAACTATTTTAAAGGTATTTTGCATGCGTTTTGCATGGTTAATTAGGAAATAGTATATATTTGTTTATAATTAGGTGTAGGAGCATTCATCTTAGCATTGCACGTTTAGTTATACACATAAAGGGTCAATATGATTTTTTTCTGCACTTATACTTGTGACTTAATGCTCGGGGAAGATTCTTAGTGTTTGTGTAGGTTTGGATTAGCTAGAAATGGATATACACCGAAAAAGTAGATTGAAAAAGACCCAAATGATGAATTTCAATAGATTACTGCAGTAGAGAAACATCAGAGCATGAACACAAGAGAAGCAGAAAAATCATTATCGTGGAGATTACCATAGTATCTAGAACATGGGGTATTGTAGAAATCTATTACTATAGTAACCCAAGATCATACTTTAGACAAAGAATGACTAAAGTAGTAGTCTATTGCATTAGTACAGGGATTTGCCAAATTTGTGAATTTTTCGTATTTTGACAATTGAGACTACTGTAATTCATTATTGTGGTAGTGCGATTAAAATGTAAATTTAGATTTTTTTTAATTAATATTTTAGGAGCTTTTAAGTGAGAACTATAAATAGATAAGTGCATTAGTGTTTATGATTATTTGAATATTTGTTTTTGATGGTAAGAAAAAGAGAGAGCAAAGATGGAGAAGAGGGCGAAGACAAAGATCAAGCTTGTAGTATGATCTTTATTCTGTTTAATTCTTTATTCTGTACTCTCTGCAATATGTCTGGCTAAGAGTTTTAAATTTTAGGATGTAATTTTCATTGTAGGAATCCTTGATTCAGTATTTTGATTAACCTATTTTGAGATTTTGCTTTATACATTCTATTCTTATTACTTTCTATTTACTAGCCATAGATAGATTGATTCTAGACTATTAAACTAACTCAGGAGAGAGGTTTGATGGTCTGACTGCCAAGGTATAGACTTAGAGAGATCAACTAAACTAGGAGGTTATTGATTCTATAGGAGGTTGCACATGAGTTCTGTGTTTACTGCATTACTTTGTTAATTGTACACCTTTAAAGAGGGTATCAAGAGACTTGGCTAATAGTTATTAAAATGCATCAGGAGAGGTTTTAATGAAGAGTTTCATAGCCAACAAAATTAAGAATTAGATTAATATAAATATGAATTAAGGGGGATTACATGAGATTTTACTATACTAGGTACTTAATTAATATCACTTCCAAAATCCAATATTCACTTGTTTTTTAATTTCATTTTAGTTAATAGCATTCAAACTTAATTTGCAGCCTTAATAAAATTGATACTAATAGTGGATTAGGATTTGATATTTTCGACAATCAACCACTCCTTGAGGACCATACTCGAAATTCAACTGTATATTACTATTGTGATCCTGTACACTTGCAGTGATCCCAGCAAGTTTTTGGTGTCATTGCCAAGGAACGATGTACAAAAATTTTAGAACCAATCGAATTTGGTTAAATCTTAGTTAAGGAAAATTTTCTTTTTTAAATTTTTTTTATTCACTTACATTATTTAATTCATTGAATACACTTGATCTCTTTTCTTGTTTTGCTTGTGGTGTTTCAACTTGTTGATGAGTAGAAACTCAACTGAATTGAGTGATCTGGACTTGTCAAAAACACTTTGGCTAATCCGATTAGAAGTCATATATCTGATATGGTGGAAAACAGTAGATTAGTAGTTGTTAATGATAGTGACGCACCACTCCAGGATTTCTTTAAACCTATACTGAATAATAATTATACTAGGATTGCAAGTACACCTATCAGTGCCAACAACTTTGAACTGAAGCCCTCCCTGATTACAATGGTGCAACAACAATAGTTTGGGGCTTCAACAATAGAAGATCCAATGGCACACTTGAATTCTTTTACAAAGATATGTGATACAGTTAAAATGAATGGTATGACTAAAACCAACTGAGATTGAGGCTTTTCCCTTTCTCTTTGAGGGACAAAACAAGGACATGACTACAGACACTCTTACCAGGTAGCGTCACCACTTGGGAAGAGATGGAATAGAAGTTTCTTTAGTAGTATTCCACTCCAGCCAATGTTCATCAATTTAGAGGTGCAATATGTTCATTCAAGTTATAGAATTCGAGTATTTCTATGAAGCTTGGGATAAATTCAAAGATTTATTACGAAGATACCCTCAACATGGTTATCATCTGTGGCTTCAAGTATAGATGTTCTATAGTGGGTTGACGCCACCTACTAGAGCCTTGGTTGACTAAGTAATTGGATGTTCTTTAATGGGAAATCCACAACGAAGGCCACGCAGCCATTGAAGATATGGTAGCCAATGCTTATGGTCATGGCACAAAGAAAGGATTAGTAAAAAGGATTTGAATACATCCGTTGGATGAGATTGTAGCTCTAAAAGCATAGATATCCTCTATGACCCACCAAATGAATTCATGGGCTGAGAAGTGTGGTAACGGACAATTTCAAGCTCCTCAGAATCAATCTATACTAGCTATGGATGAAGACATAACACATCTTTCAATGAAAAAGCATCTATAGAGCAGCTGAATGTAGTGAATCGTTTCAGCAACTTTGACAGACAGCAACAGGGAACTTTGTTCCTAGGTACTACCATCCGGGTGTTCGTAATCATGAAAACTTCTCATTTGCCAATAATAAGAATGTATAGCAAGCACCACCAAGTTTTGTACCACATTCAAATCCAAATGACAAGAAGCCATCCTTAGAAGATAAAATGGATGAAATGATGAACATGCAAGCTCGCTTCTTCAAGGAACTAACAGGGAAAGTGGACAAAAATGACAATAGAATTTCAGGGTTGGAGGTGCAAAGGGTGAATATAAATGCCACAATAAAGAACCTTGAGACTCTGATGGGAAAACTAGCACAAGCATTTTCTAGCCAACAACGAAGTTATTTCCCTAGTGATACTCAAGTGAATCCAAAGGAAAGCTACAAGGCAATTGTGACTAAAAGTAGAAAAGAATTACAAATCCACCCAACCCATCTAGCCCAACCATTATAATTGAAGAAACTAAAAGTTTTGAAAAGGTTGCACTACCATCATCAATAGAGATAGAGAAAAAGGAGCCTAAATAGAAAACTAGTATGAGAACTCCTACCATAACTATTCAAGGTAGCACACACCTTGAACCTCCAACATTGCCCTTCCTTCAGAGATTTCAAAAGAAGAAACTAGATAAACAATTTGCTAAGTTCTTGAAAATGTTCAAGAAAATTCACATCAATATCCCATTTGCTAAGGCATTGCAACAAATGCCCAACTATGCCAAGTTCATCAAGGAGATCATGTCTAGAAAGCAGAAGCTAGAAGATTTTGAAGTAGTGAAGCTGATAGAGGAATTTAATATTATTCTTAAAAAAATGTTTCCTTAGAAATTGAAAGATCAAGGGAGCTTTACTATCCCATGCAACATTAGTTCAAAAATCTTTGAAAAGGTACTTTGTGATTTTGGGGCAAGTATCAACCTTATGCCCGTGGCAATATGCAAAAGATTGGGGACATCAAAGATAAAACCCACCACCATTACTCTTCAACATGCTAACAAATCTATTACATATCCACGTGGCATCATTGAAGATGTGTTAGCAAAGGTTGATAAGTTTATCTTCCTGGTAGATTTTGTTGTCCTAGATATGGAAGAAGATGGGGAGATACCTTTGATTCTTGGGAGACCCGTCTATGCTACAGGCCATGCACTAACTGATGTACATAAGGGCAAGGTTACTTTGACAGTATATGAAGAGAAAGTAGACTTCAACCTCTATAAGTCTATGAAATTCCCAAGTGATTTACAAGAATGCAAAAGGGTGGATGTGATATATTCTTACATTGTTGAGGTGGTGGACGAATTTAGCTCTCAAGATGATATGATTAGGTGCATCTCTCACTCTATTTTCTCTTCCCAACCCATGACAGAAGATGAGAGATTGAATGTCCTAGCATTGGAAGCTTCATCACTTGAGCCACATAGCCCATATAATTCTTTGCGTAATCTTTCTCAATCTGACACTTCTCCAGATGTTCCTAAGGCCATCGAGCTGAAACATCTCCTTAATCATTTTAAGTAAGCCTATTTGGGTGGAGCTCCATCTTTGCTAGTCATTGTCTCTTTTCATTGATGTTTACTCTAGAAGAGAAATTACTTTGAGTTCTCTAGGAACATAAGTTTTCCATAGGTGGACAATTGAAGATATTCGAGGCATTAGTCCCACAACATGCATTCATAAGATTCTCATGGAGGAGTCTCATAAACTTACAATAGAGTAGTAATGGTGACTAAATCTGATCATGAAGGAAGTGGTTAAGAAAGAAGTGATAAAGTTGCTCAAGGCGAGTATTATTTATGCTATTTTAAACTCACAGTGGGTTAAGCCGATTTATATGGTGGTGAAGAAGGGAGGCATAACTATAATTACAAATGATAAGGGTGAGACCATTGCTTCTTGGACTACTAAGGGATGTTGAGTCTGCATAAATTACAGAAAATTGAACAAGGCCACAAGAAATGACCACTTCTCTTTGCTATTTGTGGATTAGATGCTAAACCGCATTGCAGGGTATGACTTTTATTGCTTCTTGGATGGGTATTCAGGATATAATTAGATTTTCATTACTCCTAAAGATCAAGAAAGGAACATTTTTACCTGCACATATGGTACCTATGCATTTTGGAGAATGCCTTTCAATTTGTGTAATGCACCGGCTACTTTCCAATTTTGCATGATGGCTATATTTGCTGATATGACAAAAGAAATTATGGAAGTTTTCATGCATGACTTCTTATTATTTTGCACTACATTTGATGACTGCCTAGTTAATTTAGAAAAAGTATTATCCTATTTGTAACACCCCAAGCCCTGTATCTTTAAAGCAGTGTACATTTGCGACCATTCTCTTGACAGTGGACTTAACAAAACGACAGGTTGGGTCGGTGCTACATTACAAGCGACACACACTTGTTCTTTTCTTTTCAATATTTCGTGCCTTTGTATAAAATTTAAGAATACAAAAATTTTCAATAGAACCAAGGCAAATTACAAGAGATAAAGAAATTCCAACTATTTTATTCATAATAGAAATTGAAAGTACTAAACTCTTCAAAAAGAACTAATAGTTATAGCGGAAGACTTCAAAATACTTTTCAGTAGAAAAGTATAAAAACTTTGGGCAACATGCCCTAAAAATTCTAAAAAAATTATAATACTATAGACACTTTCTAAAAACTATCTATAATCAACTGATCCATGGGTTCATGTTCCTAAAAAATAAGAAAGGAAGAGTGAGCACATAGCCCAGTGGATCCTTTTCGAACAACCATCTTTCATATTCAAACTCATAACACAATCATAATTCAAACACTTGCAATCATTACGCGTTTCAAACAACAATTTGTTTAAGTCGAATCTCAGACCAAAAGGGTTTTTAATCCTTTGATGTTCTTAACTAAGTAAATAGGGTCCACTCGGCATCAACCCGTTAGTGGCACGTGTCGGCATCAACCTGTTACACATGGTGACCCACCACTGGTACACAACCCTCAAGTACTTAGGTCTAAAAACCATATGACCTAACTCATATGAAAAGAACATCCATAGTGTCGCCATGACTACTATGATGGTACGTGGTTATTATCTCCATCGTCTTTGATTAATTCTCATATCATGTTCTCATAAAATAAACTTCAGAATATGAAATCAAACTAAAATTCAGAATATACATAGTCAATTTGTGAAATACTCATAAAACATGCATCATACTTTTATTTAAAAGCCTAAGCATGATACTAACATGGCATGGACGATATGATTTCTCAAACATGAATAAAAATCAAAATACTTAAATAAACATGTAAAATTCTAGAACTAAAGTTGAAAATCTTTGAATTTAGTGAAAAAGACACAACAATGAACATGCAATGAATTCAAATAAGAATAGAAGGTTGTTCTAAAAATTACTTCCACCTTGTGACGCTTTCTTCTAGAATTTCAGCAACAATTTCCCTCGCATACTAGTGCCAATGAAGATCACCCAACTTAATTTCCCAAATTCAAGATAAGAACTTCTCACACACACAAGAAGGTAAGATGGGAAGAGGTGCCAATAAGAAGGCTCAGAGAAAATAAGAGGAGAATTCAACTCTTATTTTTTAGAATAAATGAAATTGAGAGCCTAGGGGGGATATATAGGTTTTCCAAGGGAGAAAATTAGAAAGTTTTGTGTTATTCTTTGAATAAAACACTCTAATTCACCCTAATTTCGTACTTTCTAATTTTTGGAGCAAAATGATTATTTTTTGGATTTTTTCATATTTTAGAAATATTTTTCAGAATTTAGGAACTATTTTTCAAAATTTTTGGATTAAATTTCGTATTTTTCATTAATTTTAACATAATTTTCATATTTTTTATTTCTGATTTGATCTGGTTCCCAGGATTTTCCTCGAGACAAGCATATAGGTTGGATCGGAGCCATTGGATTGATCTCGTATCAAACAGCAAAAATTGGAGTTTCAATCTCAGCCGTTGGATTTCCTCGAGCGCATCAACGATCGCGATCTAATCAAAACAACTTCGATCTAGACCGTTAAATGATCCTTGAGCGCATTGTTCGCGATCTCATCAACGCGGCTTTGATCTGAACCGTCTGATAATCCTCGAGCGTGGCACTGTTCGCAATCTCTCAACACGGCTTCGATCTCAACCATCAAATGATCTTCAATCACAGTGTGCGGATCTGATTTTGCGATCAACGAACTCCTTTCTGGCCGCACGATCATCCTCGAGTTACGTACTTGAATCTCTTGCCATTTGATCTTGATGATCCAGTGCATCTGGGCATTCGTTTCGATTTTAATCCTATTCGTTGGATTTTGGCAGATAGAATTTGGACCGTAGGATGTATTTTAAGTTTATTTTTTTATTTTTCAACCGAATATCTTTTTTCTCTTCGATTTTTTGTGAAATCTCGATCTTGATTAACTTTCTAATCTTGTTTTCATCAAAAATCGCACATATCCTTGTATTTTTGGGTATGATATCCCATTTCATGCATTATAATCATATTTTTTTTCTTCCAAAAATCCCTTAAATTGGTTTTTATTCCTCATTTGGGTAACGAAGACTTGCCAAAATTTTCATTCGTCAATTTTGTATAATTTTGTAAGTAAAACTTCAATTTCATGTGAATTTTTCGAGATGTTAGAACCTACCCTCCTTAGAAAAAATTTCGTCCTCAAAATTATTACATATTTAGGTATTCCTTAAGAACAGATGCGGGTACTTGGTATTCGTCTCGCTTTCAAATTCCGCATGGCTTCTTCTACCCCGTGATGTTTTCACAGCACCTTCATTAATGGGATATCCTTTGTTCTTAGATTCTGTACCTTGTGGTCAAGGATTCTAACTGTTGTTTCCTCATAGGTAGCATCATCTTGAATATTTACTTCCTCCCAGTGAATGATGTAAGAGGGGTCAGGTTCATATTTCCTCAACATGGATACATGGAATACGTTATGTGTTGAAGTCATCCAGTTTGGTAGGTCCAACTCATAAACACATTCCCTTATTCTTCCAAGTATTTCAAAGGGTCTGACAAACCTTGGAGATAACTTCCCTTTGAATTCGAACCTTTTGATACCATTTTGAGGACTGATCCTCAGGAATACTTTGTCCCCAACTTGGAACTCTAGTGGTCTTCTCTTTTTGTTTGCGTAACTCTTTTGACGGCTCTGCGCAGTAGTCAGTCTCTTTTGTATTAAATTGACTTGGTTGCTTGTTTCTTCCACCATATCTGGCCCAATTAATACTTGATCTTTTAGTTCAGTCCAATAGGTAGGTGATCTGCAGGGTCTTCCATAGAGAGCTTCGAATGGAGACATTTTTATGCTTGCATGATAACTATTGTTATAGGCAAACTCCGCCAAGTATAAGTACTTGCTCTAATTCCCCTTGAAGTATAAACGCAAGACCTCAACATATCTTCCAAAATCTAGATAACTCTCTCAGATTGACCATCCGTCTGAGGGTGAAAGGTTGTACTCATGGTAAGTTTAGTATCCATCTCCTTCTGTAGACTCTGCCAGAACTGTGAAGTGAAGCGAGAGTCTCTGTCAGACACAATAGTCTTGGGTACACCATGAAGTTTGACGATTTCTTTCACATAGATTTCTCCTAGCTTGCTGACTTGGTCTGTGGATCTAATTGGCAATAAGTGAGCCACTTTGGTGAGACGATCCACTATCGCCCAAACAGTGTCTTCTCCTTTTTGGTTTTTGGGTAAACCACTGACAAATTCCATGGCAATGTTGTCCCACTTCCATTCAGGGATTGGGAGTGGTTGTAACATTCTAGAAGGTTTCTGGTGTTCTGCTTTCACTTGTTGGCATGTTAAGCACTTAGGGACGTATTTAGCAATGTCTTTTTTCATTCCTCTCCACCAGTAGGTTTTCTTGAGGTTCTGGTACATCTTATCCCCGCCAGGGTGCAGGGTATACTTAGTTTTATGAGCTTCATCAAGTATGATTTGCTTGCTTTGTCCCTGCTGAGGTACACATAACCTTTCCTCGAGCCTTAGGATGTTTTCAGCATCCATCCTGAAGTCAGTATGCTTTCCTTACGTAACTCTTTCGATTAGTTGAACAAGCCACTTGTCTTGCTTCTATTCATCCCTTATCTGATGTAATAGGTCCGGTTGGCAAGACATATTGTAAAGATAGGCTTCTTTCTCGTTAAGGTTTACACCCTACCTAAAATCTTCAATCAACTGGTACATTTGACCTTTTTCTTCTTCTTGTTTGTTGAACTTCCTACTCAAAGCATCAGCCACTACATTGGCCTTTCCCAAATGGTACTGTAGTTGAAAACCATAGTCTTTTAAGAACTCCATCCATCTCCGTTGCCTGAGGTTCAACTCCTTTTGGGCGTAGATGTACTTCAAGCTCTTGTGATATGAAAACAACTCAAATTTCTCTCCATAAAGGTAGTGTTTCCAAATTTTCAGGGCAAACACAATGGCCGCTAGCTCAAGGTCGTGAGTGGGGTAATTTCTCTCATGGACCTTTAGTTGTCTCGAATCATATGCGACTACTTGTCTTTCCTA
>JAJIYU010021318.1:0-10087 GCA_030144865.1 Tinospora cordifolia | reverse complement strand
CTAACTAAGAACACCAATTATTTTATTTTTGATGATTAACTAAAAATTGTATTAATATAGTAGAGCTTGCAGATCCTTATATCGCTAGTCCTTGCATCATTTTTTGTGAGAAACCAATTGTAACAATCAATCAATAGGTAGAAGAATCTATCACATAGACTAAATAAAGATTATGCACAAGTCACAAACACACTCCACATGCCCAAAAACAAAATTTGTTTTATATATATATATATAAGAGAAAATTACAGAAAACGTCAGATATTTTAACTTAATAACATAATTATATAATCACGCGTATGTTATATATTGCTAATTATTATCAAAAATATGTATATAAGTTCGTGAAATCACGTTCATTTTATTTATTTCAATTTTTTCTGAGTATTTTTATTTAGAGCCTTAAATCATTACAGTTACGAAAATTGTATATAAAAATATACACGTACACGCGTGCACAATCCTCTGCTTTTTCTGAATCTCAACATTGTCAGGAACAATGGAAACCAGCTTTCCCTCTGTTATAAATTAATTGTATTAAATGATGCTTCCTTGATTTTGGTGCTTTCAATTCAAACCACACCCAATAAGGAAGAGAAAAGAGATTGGAGATTGGGGATTTGGTTTTTCCTGTTTTTCTTTTCTTGTTTTTCTTTTCTTGTTTTTCTTCTCTTTTTTTATTTCTTTAAAAATATTGAAAAATTATGCTACCCAATTCAAGTTTCTTGACTAATCTAAGTTTTGATAAGAATCAGAACTAGTGTTGGTGGGCAAAAGGAGAAAACCCAAAAGAAGATTTCAGACATTTGGTTATTCTAATCGAGGCTTATGTTGTTCTGATTAATTTATGGGTGTTATTATTAGTTTTTTATTAGTTTTATTTTTGTTGTGATTTACAAGAAGAGGAAGTAAAAAAAAAAAGTTAGATAATGGATGCAAATCTACTGAGACAAAAGTGACAACACTATATACATAGGTCATACACACTGTATACAAATATTTTTAATTGTGTGGATGCAAAAGCACTGTATATTAGTGTTTTTAATCGTGATATATCTTAACTGGTATACAAAGGTTATACACACTATATATAGACTATATACCAGCGTTTTTAATCGCAATATCCTAACTATATACAAAGGTTATACACACTATATACTGATATTTTTAATCGCAATATATCCTAACAGGTATACAGAAGTTATACACATTGTATACCAGTGTTTTTAATTGCGATATCTTAACTTTATATAAAGGTTATACATATTATATACTAGTATTTTTAATCACAATATACCCTAACTGGTATACAGCGGTTATACACATTATATACTCATTGTATACCAGTGTTTTTAATTGCAATATATTCTAAATGTATACCAGTGTTTAAATCATTTCAGTTTTGAAAATCATGTACAGAAACGCACACACATACACACACGCATGGTCCTTTGGTTTTTCTGAATCTCAACATTGCCAAGAATAGTGCAAACTAGCTTTCCATTAAACATCACTTCCTTGATTTCAATGCTTTAAATTAAAACCACACCGATAAGGAAGAGATAAGAGATTAAGATTGGAGATTTGGTTTCTTCTGTTTATCTTTTCTTATTCTTCTTCTCTTTTTTTTAGTTTCTTTAGAAAAGATTGAAAATTTCTACTGCCCAATTCAAGTTTCTTGGACTAATCTGAGCTTTGACAAGAACTAAGAATGATGTCGAGTTGTGCATGATTGAGGTTGAATTAGAACTGGTATTGATGGGCAAGAGGAGAAAACCCAAAAGAAGATTTCAGACATTTGAGCTGCTTTGTTTAGGTTTGCTGCTATAATATTCACGAATTTCTATATATCGATGTTTATAAATCTTTGTATACTAATGGTTGTAAAACAATATTCGTAAATATTTTGAAATGCAAATCACGAACGAACTGAATTTTTTTATGATTGTTTCCTATTTTAATGATCAATTTCTTTCCTTTCGAAATGTAGGATTATTTTCTCTTGTTTGCTGATCGCGCCATGTTTGTCCTAAAAGTCAAAATTTCCATCTTCATGAAAATTCTATTTAAAAATGTTTTTTGGTATTGTTGCTAGTTTCTCATTTTTATATATATTCAAAAATGGCAATATGTATATAATTACTTATATTTTTTTTATTTTTATGTATAAAAATGTTTTTTTTTTCCTATATATAACCGGGACCTATACTGGCAACTTGCGAGAACCTTGCCTCCTTTGCACCAAACCTCTTTGACAATTTATCCTAAACTGTACAACTAACCGGCCAAAATGCATTTAGGCCCAACATTCACATATACGCAATTTAACCCTGTTTGGGCCAAACACTCGAGTTTGGACTCCAAATAACAAGAAGTTGCAATAGCCTTCTGCCTTGGTAAGACTAACAACATATGAATGTAGCCAGTTTCAATTAAACAGTTACATCACCATTTTTGAATAAGAAACGTAAGAAGACTTATGCAAGCTTTTTAATTTTTTTAAGGCAAAAATGACTTCACTATGAATTCTTCCAAGGCTGGGCAACAGATTATGTCATCATTGTCAATATCTATTGGACTTCTAGTTTTGGTTTGTTTATTAAACATAACTTAATTTTTCAACAAAAAATAGAAAGTTGAAAAACTGTTTTCAAATATCAAAATACACATTGGACCTTTGTTCCTTAAGTTCCTACCATTTTAAAGATTAAAATGCAATTTGCAAAGAACCAGTTTGTAACTTATCAATTTTGATCTAAGGGCTCTGACCCAAGATGATGGCAAAGTAAGAAAACAACTGAAGCTAAAAAGATAATCTTGAATCAATCAAGTTTTTTGTTTTTTTTAATTTTAAGTAATCTACAAATCTTTGTAAAGACCATGAAATTATCAAAAAGAAAAAAAATCCCAAATGATCCAACATGGTAGATTATCAATTAAAGCCATGAAATTTGGTTTGTGTTTGATTACTAATTCAAAAACTTCGATCCAACTAGAAAATAGAAAATTCAGAAAACGATGTTCCATCAGAAATTTGGAAACTACTTTCAAGCTCCACATATCACATATATACATACCTTTAATTTCAGTACAGAATTCAAACTTCCATAGAAGAACATGCAAATACACAAATTTTTATACCTGGACGCACTAGAAGCATTATATAGAGCAGCTATACATGGTTGATTAACGGATATGTAAGTAGCATTTCTCATTTAATCAAAATTCTATCTTTGTAAATTCATCTTTCCCCAGCACTTTTGAGATTGCTCCATCCTCATTTTTCCGTAAGAAGGGCAGTCAAGATGACAAAGCTTGCGTACTGCTAGCTTTGAAGAACATTACATTCACAACAGAGAGACTTATTAGCTGAAAAGGCATTTTTAACTCCCACAAGACATGCATTCATCTCGGTTCACAAGGGAGCAAACCACTTGAGCCATCTTGGTCTCGTCATCATATTCTTCTGACTTAACCTTCTCCTGTGATGAAGGCTGCACAATAAATAAAATCAGATTAATTACAAGGAAGATGAAGGCAGTATAGTAAGAGTTATAGATATGCACCAGTTCAGAATTAATACCTTGAGAAGAGATGTGTCAACTGTGAATTTGATAGCATCAGCTGCAGCACGTGATCGTAGATAATACATCCCAGTTTTCAAACCCTGCCATGTCAATTAGAAGGGAAAATTAGCCCTTAGTTCTCTAACAAAAAATAAAGAGGGTGGACATCTCTTTTTCTTTCAAGTAGCATGGAGTAGTAGAAATGATACCTTAGACCAAGCATAGAAATGCAAGGATGTGAGTTTTCCAAAGTTTGGTTGGTCCATATGGATGTTTAAGCTCTGACTCTGATCAATGTAGCAGCCACGATCCACAGCCATGTCAACCAACGTCTTTTGCTTTATTTCCCATACAGTCCTATAGTTATACAGGAAATCATAATTATAAAAAATTGTTTCAAAGACAATACTAAAAAGATTGATGATTTAGATATGAGAGCCTGTTATATTCATACTTATAGATAGCTTTTAAATCTTCAGGAACCTCTGGGATATTGAGAACTGATCCATTCTCATAAATGATCTTGTTCTTTAAAGCAGGAGACCAAAGACCCATCTCAGTCAAGTCATGAAGAAGATGTTTGTTCACTACAACAAACTCACCACTAAAAAACAAAAAACAATTAGATGGGAATCAGTGACAGCATAATGAAAGTCAATTGCAGTATGAAAGAAAAGCAAGCCCAATATGTAATAAGAACAAAAAAGGCAAACCTTAGAACTCTACGACTATAAATATTGGAGGTATATGGCTCAAAGCATTCATTGTTGCCCAGAATCTGGCTGGTTGAAGCTGTGGGCATGGGAGCTATAAGAAGGGAATTTCTAACACCATTCTTGAAAATCATTTCCCTAAGAGCAACCCAATCCCATCGATCTGATGGTGTCACACCCCACATGTCTGGTTGAAGAATTCCCTGCATATCAAAATTACCACTAAGCATAAGCTATAAATGAATGTCCACATTTATTTATTAGTTCCTCACTGTTTGAGTGCCTAATAAAATATAAATGTTGATCAAAACACAAAGCAAGCACCATCCAGATTACAAACCTTGCTTACAGGACTCCCTTGATATGTCTCATAAGGCCCTTCCTTACTGGCTAGCTCAGAGGAAGCCTTCAAAGCATGGTAGTAGATAGTCTCAAATATCTCTTTGTTCAACTTTTTGGCCTACAAAGTTTTGCAAATGAAACGACTGTTCAATATAACTAAACCAATTAGAAAAGAAAATTGAAACTATCTGAAAAACCAAATTACCTCTGGTGAATCAAAGGCCATGCCAAGCAAGATGAAGGTATCAGCAAGACCCTGTACTCCAATTCCAATTGGCCTATGGGTCAAATTAGACTTCTTTGCAGTGTCAACAGGATAATAATTAACATCAATAATCTTGTTCAGGTTTGCAGTAACTATAGCAGTAACCTGTCAAAATAGAAAACAGTAACCATGCTATTAAACTAAGGTACTAATAGCTGTAATAATTGTATGTCAATAATACATTCATTACATCCAAAGCACTGCCCAATCATAATAAAGTTTAAGAGAACACACCTCAGCTAGTTTGTCAAAATCAAAGTAACGATTTTTGGATCCCCTGCTACCAACCAGCTTTGATGGCTGTGACTCGATTGGAACGTCCTTCAAAAACAACACAAAAATTGAGCATTGCATAAAATATCCAAAATGCAAATGAAGAGAATAATTAAAAGGTGAGCACCAGCACATAAAACTTACTTTCTCCCTCACATATCGTGGAAGTGCAATTGATGCTAAATTGCAAACAGCAGTTTCAGAGGGGCTTGTATATTCAATTATTTCAGTGCACAAGTTTGATGACTTAATAGTCCCCAAGTTCTGCTGATTGCTTTTTCTATTGCAAGTATCCTGCAAAAAAACAAATTACAAGGATAAAGTTGAATAGACAAAGAACAACAAAGAACAGGCAACTACAAACTGATTCTGTAAAATGCAAGCATTTTTAGTATACCTTGAAAAGCATGTAAGGAGTACCAGTTTCAATTTGTGCTTTCAAAATCTCAAACCACAGATTCTGTGCAGGAACAACTTTTTTAGCCTTTCCCTAAGTCCAGGAACACATAAAAAACAGTCAGATCTTTCCTTTTCAAAAAGAAAAAACAACATCCTGGATTTAGGAGGATCATGATAGATACCTCTCTCTCATATCTTGTGTATAGCTTCTCAAAATCATTTCCCCAGCAATCTGCTAAACCTGGAGCTTCATTGGGACAAAACAAGGACCATTGCCCATTATCATTAACTCTCTTCATGAACAGGTCAGGAACCCAAAGAGCATAAAACAGATCTCGAGCTCGATGCTCCTCCTACAAATATTCAGCAAATAGCACAATGAGACAAATTATTCTATTTCTGTTCTTTAGTCAAGGAGAAGAGCAATTAAACCTCAAAAAGGTGTAAAGCTTTTAAGCAAAAAAACCAAACCAATCACACAGCAAATACTTTTATGTCTCAAATGAGCATAAAATTTTCCCTTGAAATACAGAGTAAAGCTCCTCCAAATAATTAAATAACTATGAAATTAAGTCAAAAACTCTTGATCTTATAAAAACATAACAAAGAATCATGAAAAGAAAGAAATTGATTGTGGTCATAAAAATCTTCTAATCTACTGTCTACAGTACAGCAAGTGATGCTTAAGAATTAAGCACCTCATACAAGGTCCAAAACAAGATGATAGTATCACACCATGAAACAAGTGCTAAACTAGATAGAAATCAATGTATTACAAGTTAGTATTTCACAAACATCAAAATCAACTTAAATCAGCAGGCAAATAGAAATGTAGAAACTATTAAAAAGATATGGTTGGTGTGCTGTCAAAATCATATTACTGTAAAATAATAATAGAAAACTTATTAGACAGAAAATGAGCCATGTGATTTTTAAAAAACAAACAAACAAAAAACAAGGTTTAAAGCAAAAATACACAGATAAGAGAGGATATTGAAACAGCAATGCAAAAACACATTCAATGAAGATCCCTAGGCCTCAAACCTCAATAAAGAGGGGACTCACATATTATGCCCTTCACAACTAATTTCACAAAAGATGATACTAAAATGGCCAACTTAAGCCACCATACCTTTCCATGGTTTTTTCTGAGATCCAAAAACTCAAAAATATCAGCATGCCATGGCTCCAGATACACAGCAAATGCACCTAAACATAGCACAAATAAAATTAAGATTTGTACCAAGTTCATAACCCAGAATATATCACAGCAAAAACATCAAATCATGCATATGATATTAGATGTGTCCATATCCACATTGTTTGATGAATGAGAAAACAGAGATATGCAAAATTTACCCTTTCTCTTGCCTCCTCCTTGGTCAACATAACGAGCAGTATCGTTAAACACCCGTAGCATTGGAACAATCCCATTAGAAGTTCCATTTGTTCCACGAATATAACTACCAGTAGCTCTAATGTTATGAACAGAAACACCAATTCCCCCAGCTGACTTGCTAATGGCAGCACACTCCTTCAATGTGTCATATATTCCCTCAATACTATCATCTTTCATACACACAAGGAAGCAGCTACTTAACTGCCAATTCAAATCAAATACAACTATGAATGGAGAGAGAAAGAGGCCTACCAAAATCCAAATGTTAATTCTTCCCTAGTAAGGAAAAGAAAAAAAAATTTAAGGCATACTTGTGGCCTTGGTGTTCCAGCATTGAAGAGAGTAGGAGAAGCGTGTGTAAACCAACGTTGGGACATCAGGTGGTATGTTTTAAGGGCAGCATTTATGTCATCCTTGTGGATACCAACAGCAACTCTCATCAGCATGTGCTGTGGTCTTTCCACAACCTTTCCTTGAACCTTCAAGAGGTAGGATCTCTCAAGGGTTTTGAAACCAAAGTAGTCATAATCAAAATCACGATCATATATTATCTCACTGTCCAGGAGCGCAGCATTCTGGGATTAACCAAATCGAACAAAAAATTAGCACAATTTAGAACACTTAAAATGCTAATGATTTACTAAAAAAATAGAGGAAATTTATATTATATTATTTCAAGATAACATGAGAACATCTAAATACTACCATAGAACTTCATAATTGTCTTAAGATTGTTCGTTGGTAATCCTATGGTGTCAGTGGTACATGGTTGGGTCAAAGGGAAGGAGTTTTCACATGTGATTTTGGGGTGCAAGGAAAAAGGATGTGGATATTGTATCCGCCATAGTGGATTATCAGAATTCTCGTCACATCCAGTTTGATTTTAGTGTATCAAATTTCAATTCAACAAAAAAATACTAAAATTAAGAAAATTTAGAACCTTGACATCCAATTCACAAAGTCATTACAATGTAAAGAAACTCTTCCATGGACAGCATAGCATATGACAGAATTAAAACAGATACAATTCTAAACGTTTTAATCAAACAAAATAAGAGAGGAAATAAAGACCTTCATGATTATCTCATAAACATCATCGGCAACAAGAGGAGCTTTGAGGCCAGATCTTTCATTGAAGTGGTTGTACATCATCTTGATCCTGCATCAAAAACCCATTAAAAAAACAACGAAATTAACAGTAATTTCCAAAGAGAAAGAACATTTGACTATATACACTTACGTCTCAGAAAATGATTTCTTTGTGTTCTTGTGAAGATTCGAAACAACCACTCTCGCTGCCAACTACAGTAAGAGCCCAAAAAGATTCAGAATTCAAAAAAAATAAATAAAAATAAAAATTCCACAAAACTAGCCACCACATACAAAAACCCAAACTACACCAAGGCCTCGAAACACACAGCCACGCACGCACACACGGAGACGAACACACAAAACTAACCGAAGCATAATCAGGGTGGTTGGCGGTCATGGCAGCGGCAGTTTCAGCGGCGAGTTCATCAAGCTGACTAGTAGTAACCCCTTTATAAACCCCAGCACACACTTTCTGCGCCACGAGCACGGGATCGCAGTGATCGATGCTAAGCCCATAACTAAGCTTCTTGAGACGCGCGGTGATCTTGTCGAAATGCACCGTTTCCTGCCTCCCATCTCTCTTCACCACATACATCTTTCGATCTCTCTCTTAATCTCTCCTTCTTGAGAATTTCTTCAAATAGATGGAGCGCAGTTAGATAGATGGATTTGAACTTATAGAAAACAAGAAGCGTGCGTGAGAAGGAAGCGCTAGGGTTTGCGTGTTTAAATAGTGAGAGAGAGAGGGAGAGAGAGAGAGAGAGAGGGAAGTTTGAATTAAATTAGTGAGAGAAAGGAGATGATTTGTTTGTTTGTTTCTCTGTTTCTCCCTCCATAATTTTTAGATTTGAAGTTCCCGCCATTTGATTTTGTTAGCGTGGTGGTGTAGCTGGCACCAGTGGCGGGAATGGTGGGGACCGCACAACCATGCACTTTTCTTTTCTTATTTATGTCATGCTCAGGCTAGCATCCAACTTGCCGCTCACGCTCCTCCCGCCTGCGACTACGTGGGCAATGCCTCATCTCCGTTCATCCCGTTAAGAAATTCCTGGGCCAACATTCTAAAGACTCATGAAAAAATCACGTTTCAATATAGAAAAATAAAAAATATTATAAAAATATAGTGTATATCAAAAATATACAACTAATAAAAATATAACATCAAAAATATCATATTGCATAAATTATGAATGATATGTTATATAAATATTTATTATATATTATTTGTATGCTGATATATTATATGAATATTTATTATATACCATTTAAATATTATACCTATACAAAATTTATAAAGTTGTTAGGTTGCTGCATTAGAGGGTGTTACAAAAGTAAAACAATGAGCAATGTTGGCACAGCGATACTTGCAAAAAACCATGATTGATAATGAAATTGAATTTTGATTAACAGAATGGGCTCTTGTTGTTAAAAGAAACTAAGATTTAGTTGCTACAAGGACCCATAGCTTCACCTTCGATCATCATCATCATCATCTCCTCCTTGTCTCCTTCAGCTCCACAAACATTGTTCTCCAACTCGACATTGAACCAAAACTCTGCTTCTCGACAAGAACCAAGCTCCCTTTATCGACCAAATCCAACAATTATGGATGTAATCGCTCAATTCTTACTCGAGATTCTCTCGTGATTTTGAATCTAAAATCGAATTCCTTTAGAGGAGGTCTAATCAAAATGCTAAGGTTCTCGATAGCTAGGGTTCTTGGATTGCTATGCTTGCGAGATTTTAAAGAGACATTGCAACGGAGGTTAAGGTTTTTTGAACTAAAAAGAGTGGGAAAAGAGCTCGAGATCTCCATGGATGAGGGCGAAGCAACTAGATTTCAAGTCAAGCAGTAGGCAGTAGCAAATGGAGGGAGCAGGTGCAATAGCCAACGCAGACACCTCATGTGGCAACGTTGTAGTAGGTGCAATGTTGCTTACTTTATGTGCACACTTTTAAATAGATAAAGAGATGCAAAAATGCATTCTTTAGATGATGAATGAATAATATGCAACATAAATAAACCCTAGACATAAAG
>JAJIYU010021317.1:0-10085 GCA_030144865.1 Tinospora cordifolia | reverse complement strand
TAAAAAGAAGTTAAATATATTTTATAATTAATTACTAAATAATGAGCCTTAAAATATGATAATGCTTAATTATAAGATAACAAATTTAATGTCAAAATGAGCATTATCAGTAGGAGATTTTGATTTTGTTTTCATTTTTTTTTTTTTGCTAAAAGGAAAGTTTTGTTGTATTTTCTATTTTTGCGATATTTTGTTAATTTTAGTATTTTAGTTTAAATAGGAGTTTTGGACGTAAGTTCGATTATTTAAAGGTCCTTGCATGCAATGTCGAAATCAAGATTGATTTTTTTAAGAATTTAAGATTTCATCTTTTGTCTTGTTCCATTATTCTTGGAATCAATGAGCGAGTACTTTATTGTCCTCCTGTTATACCCTACATCTAAAAGTCTTTATCAACCTAATTAACCTGACTAAATTGATTGACCCAAACCATTTGCATTGGTTTAGATTGAGTTTTAAAGTATATTTGGGTTGAGTAGGGTTGAATTTTAAAATATCTAACCTAAAATGTTTGGGTCGGATTGAAGGTTTAATACTCATAACCAATTTAACTCGACCCAAATGGAAGATAACCTTCTAAAATGTTATTTTCTAAATTCTAATCACAAACCCTTTCTGTTTTCCCTATGTTGCACGCTCAATCGCAAACATCGCACTTTCAATCTCAATAGCAAACTTTGCACACTCATGCGCAAACTTTTGCACCACTCTCCTCCCACCCAGACTCCCACAATTGCAGGTTCTTTTCTGGTAAGTTCTCATAGTCGCATAAGCTTCCACAATCACAAGCTCTCTTTGCCTTACCAAACACACGCCGAGATTCTTCTTCTTCTTCTTCTTCTTCTTCTTTTGGTTGCAATTCGCTGCTTCTTCTTCTTGTTCTTTCGGTGGTCGCTTTCCCTATCTCGCACTATCAATCACAAACTTCCCCTTACTAGAACATGCAAACTTTTTTATTTCTTTCTTTCTTTCTTTCTTTCTTTCTCCTTCTTCTTCTTCTTCTCTCAACAGCCAATGGGCAACTCTCCATTCTTCTCTCAATAGTCAGTGGGCAACTCTCTGTGCTTCTTCTTCCTCTTCTTCCTGCGGCTGACAACTCTTCTTGTTTTGGCGGCCAGCAAGTTAGCAACTCTCCTTGCTTCTTCTTTTTCTTCTTTTTAATTTGTTGGTTTTCATTTCTTCTATCGCTCTATTTGTCCTTAGCTTAATTTGAATGAGTGTCATATGTTTTTGCAATGTAACTTGTAATTTTAAAATTTCATTAAAAGTATTATTTTCTTTCATTTATTAACTATATGTTTTTTATTTTTTAAGATAATATGGATTCTTCAAATGAAACTATAGTATTCTTAGAATCAATGAGTGTAAGAAGTATTTTATCGTCTTCTTATTATACCCTGCATGCATGGTTGCATCCATTGGTATTAGAATTAAGTTGTTCTTCTACCATGCTTCCAAGATGACTACAATAGAAAAGGCAACTAAAGAATTGTGTATAGATGTTATGATCACATGCCACATTCAAGCAACTATTTGCTCGACTATGTTCGTGAAAAGCCCCAAGTCAAATCTTAAAGATGTCGATGTAGACGAAGATGATAGTTTGTTAAACCATTCACCACAACAATGGAAAGCTCTTGTAACACGCGCTGGAGAAGATGAAATTTGGGAATTAAAGTAGATATTTCAAATTCCCATGATAACATTAAAGTACTGGATTTCTTAATTGGCTTGCTTTTATTGAAGAGATATTGGAATTTAAAAAAATTTCAAGTGATTGTGTGTCATTTAGGTACATTTTGTAAGCAATTTAATAGCATTACTGCAAGTGCTTTGCATGAAAAACACTACTTTTACTTATTGATTTTATTAATTTTATAGAATTTGTGATAATGTTAGTTCAAACTTTAGTAATTATTTTAGATTATGAAATTTTGTTAGATAATTGTAATTTACATAAGTTGTTTTAAAGTTTCATAGGTATTTCAAAGTCTAGGAAGCTATGTTGGAGGAGCCAAATGAGAATTGCCAACTAAGAAAGTGTTAAAAGATAGACACAAAGAAAGAAGAAACACTTGACAAAGACAAGAAAATATTCTATATTGCATAAATTTCTTTTCTATATTGAAAACAAAATAGGATAAAAGCCTTTATAAGCTTTACACCAACTAAAAGTCCACAAAAATAGCTATCACAACCCCACAACATGTAGCAAGAACCCCACATATTGAATAAAAAGAAACTTTATGACTAGGACAACAACTAATTTACCAGAAACATGTGAAAACTGCTTTTTGACTAATTCAACCAACAATCCCTCCCTTAAACTGATGTTTGCTAACATTCAGTTTAAAGTCTTGATTGTTTTCAGCGAGCAGACTCCTAGTGATCTTCTAAGCTTCATGAATAACTCCATTTTGAGGGCCTTGGTGAATATATCAGCAACCTCATCTTCACTCCTGCAGTAAATTAGATCAATTGTTTCATTTTTGCTAAGATCTCTTCAGAAATAAAACTTCACATTAATGTGCTTGCTTCTTCCATGCAGACAGGATTCTTGGAGAGTTTGATTGTTGAAGTGTTGTCACAAAAAATTTCACTTGCTCCTGGTTGCTTAAATTTCAGCTCTTCAAGAATTCTCCTTAACCAAACAGCTTGGCAAGCACAAGCTGTAGCAGCAACAAACTCAGCTTCTATGCTTGACAAGGTGACGATGGGTTGCTTCTTGGATGACCACAAAATAGCACCTGTCCCAAACATAAAGCATTGCTGAAGTGCTCCTTCTATCATTTTGATCTCTTGCATAATCACTGTCAATAAAACCTAACAAATTAGACTTTACACCCTTCCGGTAAAATATCCCAAGGTCTCTTGTTCCTTACAAGTAACGAAGGATACTTTTGGCAGTTAAGTGCATTTCTGTAGGATTTTCCATATACCTACCGATTAAACTCACAGAATACATTATGTCTGGCCTTGTTGCAGTTAAATACATCAAACTACCCACAATTTGTTTGTAGACAATGCTGTCAACTTTTCTTCCTTTATGATCTTTGTGCAACTTCAGGCCAACTTCAACTGGAGTATTCACAGGATTACAATCCTTCATCTGAAACCTGTTCAAGATTTCTCCAACATACTTCTTTTGAGAAATAAAGATCCCATCAGCCAATTGATCTACTTCTATGCCAAGATAGTAGTGCATCATACCGAGATCAGACATTTCAAATTCATTCATCATACACCTTTTAAATTCTTCAAACATAACATCACAATTGCCAGTAAATATAAGATCATCAACATACAAGCAGACAATGAGCATTTTTCCTTTATCTCCAATCTTAACAAAAAGTGTATGCTCATAGGGACACTTAGAAAAACCAACTTTAAGAAAATAAGACTCAATACGACTATACCAAGCTCGTGGAGCTTGTTTTAGTCCATAAAGAACCTTTTTCAATTTATAAACTTTATGCTCATTTCCAATCTTCACATAACCAGGGGGTTGTTCGATAAATACCTATTCCTCCAACTATCCATGCAAAAATGCTGATTTGACATCTAGCTGGAATATAGGCCAAGAATTATGTGCTGCTAATGCAACCACCAACCTGATTGTGTCATGTCTTGCTACTGGAGAAAAGACTAATGTATAATCAACCCCATATTGCTGCTTGTACCCTTTGGCAACCAAGCATGCTTTGTGCTTGTCAATTTCACCATTTTCTTTCAACTTTGTTTGGAAGACCCACTTTACACCAATGGTTTGCTGCCTGTTTGGAAGACCAGAGAGCTCCCAAGTGTCATTTCGTTCAATGGCATCAATTTCAGCATCCATTGCTTTTCTCCATTTTTCTTCTTTGATAGCAATTTCAAACGTGGTAGGATCATAATCTGAAAACAGAGCAAAGTGTGTAATTAGATCTTCTGAATTGTTAATTCTAGTTACCTCATAGTCTTGCATCCAAGTTGACCTTCGTTGAACACGGCGAAGAGAATTAGCTTGTTCTTCATTAATTCTAGCAGTTGCTGGTGCAGTTTCAGCAGTTATATGAGTAGCAGTTGATGAGTTTTCAACCAAGCAAGATTCTAAAATTTGCTCTTGTTCAGCATCGTCTTCATAAAGGACTTGAGTAGGCTGCTGCCTAGTCTAATCCCAAGTGTTTTCTTCATAAAAAACAACATCCCTGCTTATCACAATCCTTTTTGTTAGTGGATTGAATAATTTATATGCTTTGGATGTATCATTTACACCAAGAAAGACACATTTTTCAGCTTTGTCATCAAGTTTCTTCCTTTTCTGATTTGGGACATGAGCATATGCAATGCATCCAAAGATTCTGAAGTGATCCACATTTGGTCTTCTCCCATTCCAAGCCTCTTCCGGTGTCATGTTTTGAACAACAAAGGTTGGGCTTCTATTCAAAACATGAATGCTCCAGTTTATTGCTTTTGGCCAAAAGACTTTGGAATTCTTTCTATTCCCAGCAAGCCTCTCACCATGTTGAGAATGGTTCTATTTTTCCTTTCTGATACACCATTCTGTTGTGGTGTATATGCAGTTGTAAGTTCTCTACGATGCCATGCCCTACACAAAAAGCTTCAAATTCTATTGAACAATATTCACCACCACGATCTATTCGTAGGGTCTGAATTTTCTTTCCTGTTTCATTGTCTACAAGAGCTTTAAAGTTTTGAAATGTAGAGAAAGCTTCTGATTTTTCTTGTAAAAAACAAACCCAAGTTTTTCTGGAAAGATCATCAATGAAAGTAATGAAGTATTGTTTACCTCCATTGGAAGTTGGGTTTAACGGACCACAAATGTCTGAATGAACCAGCTGCAAAACTTCTTTTGCTCTCCATGACTTCCCTTTTGGAAATTCAGAACGATGTTGTTTACTAACAACACATTTTTCACAGATTTGAGAAGGAGTGGTGATTTGAGGAAGGCCTATCACCATATTTTTCTGTTGGAGGGTCTTCAATCCACCAAAACTTAAGTGGTCGTAACGAAAATGCCATAGCCATGAAGGATCTTTCATTTCAGCCATCAAGCAAGATTGAATGCTTTCAATCTTCAATGGAAACAATCTATTTGAACTCATCTGAAAAACTGCAATAGCACCTCTAACAAAATCATAAATTTCACAAACACAATTCTTAATAGTGATTACATAACCTCTTTCTTGTAACTGACCAGCACTTAATAAATTACTTTTCAGGTCAGGAACATACAACACATCAGAAATTGTTTCCACAAAACCATTCTTGGTTCTTATCTTAATATTACCTTTTCCCATCACTTTCACAGTAGAATAATCACCAAAACGCACAGTAGAATGAAAATCTTCATTTAGATGGGAAAATGAATACTTACTTCCACTCATATGGTTACTGCAGCCCGTGTCCATATACCAAATATCTGCTTCAGATTTCTGTTCATCTTGAACAACCATCAACAACGTTTCTGCTTTTTTCTCTGTGGAAACATTTGAACTTTCTTCCTTTTCTTTACCATGAGGCAACCTTGAATAACATTCAGATGCATAATGACCATATTTATGACATCGAAAGCACTCGACCTTGGATTTGTCAAAATCTCGTCCTCTGCCTTTGCCGCAAGATTGGTCATTATTGGTTTTGAAATTCCTGTTGTCATCCCTTTTCCGAGGTCTCCTCTTCCTCTTTCTCTACCTCTACCTCTACCCCTTTCCTTGAAATTGTTGGAATGGGTATCGGTAGAAAACTTCAAAGCTTGCTCTTCTATGGTTGAACTTTTCTTCATTTCTTGTTCATGGACTAATAAGGAGCTTTGCAACTCATCGAGAGAGAGTGCATCAATGTCTTTTGACTCTTCAATTGAGCAGACAACATAATTAAATTTTGGAGTCAGAGAACGCAAAATCTTTTCCACAATGGTGACGTCGTTCATCTTCTCGCCATGGATTTGCATCTTGTTGCTAATCTCCATGGTTCTGGACAATAGTTGGTGACAGATTCTCCTTCCTTCATTGCTGGCATCTCAAAATCCCTTCTCAATACTTGAAGCTGGGCACGCTTGACTCTCATAGAGCCTTGATACTTCTTTTTCAACGAGTCCCAAATAGCTTTGAAAGTTTCCAAGATGGAACGATCGATGGCTTGAAATAAATAATTTTTTGCCTTCAAGTCCTTCAGCTTTCTTGCTTCTAGTTCTGCAGTTTGGGTTTCTGTCAAGACCGCACCTGCTGGTGGCTCTTGTATTCCAGATTCAATGACTGCCCAATATTCCTTTGACCGCAAAAAATTTTCCATTAGTATGCTCCAATGGTCATAGTGACCATCAAAGCGTGGGATGGCTGCTTGCACAAAATTGGAATTTGTGGTCATGACTGTTGTTGCAAATAAAGAACTGTTGCTACAAAGAAAGAAAAACGTGTTGCAGGATTGAACTACTACCTGTCACTCTCACTTTTCCTCTTTAAACACGCAAGTACACACTTCTTTGTAGAGGCTCTGATACCACTGTTAAAAGATAGACACAAAGAAAAAAGAAACACCTAACAAAGAAAAGAAAATACTCTATATTGCATAAATTTCTTTTCTATATTGAAAACAAAACAGGACAAAAGCCTTTATAGGCTTTACACCAACGAAAAGTCCACAAAATAGCTATCACAACCCCACTAACATGTAGCAACAACCCCACGTATTGAATAAAAAGAAACTTTATGACTAGGACAACAACTAATTTACCAGAAACATGTGAAAACTACTTTTTGACTAATTCAACCAATAGAAAGAAGCTATGTTATTGTGCCATTTATGTATATCTCGTAAACATTTTAGGAGAACTAATACATGTGTTTTACATGAAAGCAGTAGTCTTACTTAATAATTTTATTAATTTTATAGAATTTGTGGTAATCTTAGTTTAAACTTTATTAACTACTTTACTTTATGAGATTTTGATATATGTAATTGTGTTTACACTAGTTATTTTGAAGTTTTATATGTTATTCAAAGGCTGGGAAGCTATGTTGGAGGAGCAAAGTGAAAATCGCAAGTCAAGAAAGAAAAATAAGGAAAAAAATGCAAAAAAATAAAAATAAAAATAAATAAAACCACTAAGTAAAAGAAAATTGGCACCGAGCAACGGTGCCTAGAGATGGTTCTCAAAGTGCCATGGCTCGGCATGCGATTGTTCTGTGGAACACTGATGTTCAAGGGCACTTTCATCAATCATTCAAAAATGAAAATCTAAAATATAACATATAAAATAAACTAGGAATTTTTAATTAATAATAAATGATAAGAATAACCTATTATTTTACAGTTATAAGTGAAATTGAAAACCCTAAAATCTTCATCTAGCGATTTATTTATACTTGTTATTGCATTTATTTTTCATTTATTTATTATTATTATAGTTGATAATGCTTTTGATAGTTTAATAGAGTAGATAAAGTTTTAATTTGTGAGTTTGGTATTTATAACATGCTTTCTCTAAGAATGATACTCAATTTTTTGGGATTACACATCAGTGAAACCATACCCTTGTGATAACATAAACACTGATCGTCAGCCTCCCTTGGTAGCCAGTGCGTGGCTATGAGCTAGGGCAGCAACGTGATAGTTTTAGAATAAAGTCATGAGCGTGTGACTAGGCAGATGTCTTTGTATCAACTATTGGCTCATAATGATATTATGGAGATAGAAGATCAATTTGTGTCAAGCATTTGGAGTTTCCAAAGATGTGTAAGGGCGCTAATAACAGACAATATTTAAGAGCAAGGCTGGCCTTGAGGCCAAAGGGCGATGGCCCTCTCCCGTAACTCTTAGGGCCCTGATTTTAAGAAGCCTCTATATATATAATTAAAGAATTATAAAAAATTTATTAATTAATTGAACTCTTTTTTTGAGCCCCATTTATTACTTTAATCTAGATCTCTAAAAATATTGGGTCAACACTGCCCAAGAAGAGCATCATATTATAGAATTTGTGAACAAGCCTGAGTTTGATGGTGGTGGTGGGGAGTCCCCAAGTGTTGACGAGCGGCTTGAAGGTGATCCCAAGTTAATGTATTGGTATGACAACTGTTCTTAAGCACAACAACACCATGATCATTGGTTGCAAAACAATATCTTTTAGCTTGACTGTAATATTGGTGGCAAGGTTTTTCTTTTTTCTTTTTGGATTGAGATAATTGTGAAAATGTGATTGTAAAGGAGGATGTGTAATTGGACTTGTTGACGACCAAAACACTTGAAACCCTAAAGGTTGTTTTAGTTATAAAAAAGATAAAATGAGATTACAATTTCTTATCATGCATTACACATTAGTTAATCTTTTGGTGAGCAACAAGTTGGCTGAACTAAACCATGCTTTAATCGTATCTTCAACCCCACACCACACTCTTTCACCCAAAACTTTCTTTTTCTTACATATATAAATGGGGCTTTATAGAATACTCATAAATAGTGGTCTCGCTTATTTTTATTTTATTGTATTTTTTAAGAAGAAGTTTAGAATATAAAAAGAGACAATTAGAGTGCATTTGTAAGGTTGGTGGGGTTTGCTGCATCCTAAGGGCCCGTTTGGTGCAGAGGATGAGATAAAATTATTTTAGTGGAATAGGATAGGATGAGATATAAAAATTAAAAAAATATATAATTTGAAAAAATAAAACTAATTTTTTTTGGTGGGATAACTCAATTCCACTAAAAATGGTGGGTTTGAGTTATCCCACCAACATGAAATAAATAAGTGAGTCAAGACAATTTTTTATTCTATTTTATCTAGCTTCAAACATTGAATTATGATAAAAATTTGTCCAATCCCATCCCAATCCCAGATACCAAACAAGCCCTAAAAAAAGTTTGGTTAAATGAACCCTTACACCAATACACTATATAAACATTGCAATTGCAATTTTGTTTTGTAAATTTTCCAAAGTTGCCTAATCTTTTTCTTTCTTTTTCTCTCTAAATTATTGGGTTCAAAATCACAACCCAAATGTGGGTTGCAATTTGTAACCTGGAGAGTTTATTTATTTATTTTTATTTTTCTTAAGAAAAAAGAAAAATATCAATGAGGAACAAAAAATTATGGGATGTGAGATTTGGGTTGTTTGAAAAGTTCAAAAGAAAAAAATTACATGAATCCGCCATAAAGTAATGTTAAGTTAATATACTCTTTAGCAATACTTAAGTTGTGGGAAATATGGATGAGAATTTAAGGAGCGTTTCCTCCTAAATATAAGAGTGACAATTTGTATTATTGTGTCATAAATGAGTCATATCGTAAATGATTAGTATTACATAATAAACGAGACCTATCGTAAATAGGTCATATTGTAATCGTGTTCATATTCGTGTACTTGTATATGACCTATTTAATTTTTACAATTAAATTTTAAAATGCTTTTTTATAAAAATATTAATTTTTTTAAATTATTAAAAATAAATTAAAATCTTAAAAAAATTGTATTTAAAAAATAATAAAAAATTATATCTTCAATAAATTTATAAATATATTAATTTTAAATTAACTTATTTAAAATTTATTTTTTAACTTATCTATAATTATGTTATAAATATCATTTTTGGATTTATCAAATTAACTTGTTTATGACTCGCATTTAGTCGTGTCTAATCGTATTTAGCTTGTTTTGACACAAACTCGTTTGTGCTAGACCTAAGTCCGTTAACTTCGTATCATATTCGTGTTACGTTATCGTGTCATATCATAAATTACCAACCCTACCTAAATATCCAATTCCAAGGGTATAAAATAGTATAAATGCAACATCCAAAAAACATTGACTCAAACAAATAAAATTTTCTCTGAATTTTTTTGCCTATTTTCTCTAAATGTATTATTCAATTCACTTGTACTTATTTTATTGAACAAAAATTTTCTCCATTTCTTTATTTCTTTATTTATTTGTTGACTTCTCCCTCTCCTTATTATTTTATTTATTTTAAGAGTTTTTTAATTTTATTTTACAGAAAAATGAAAAAAAAACCCAAAATATAGTAAACTGTAAATCCCGTTAAATTAAGTTTGTGGGTGTTCTAGGGACGTTTTGGTAATTTACCATTAG
>JAJIYU010021316.1:0-10080 GCA_030144865.1 Tinospora cordifolia | reverse complement strand
GCGCCGAGCTTGGAGCCGCGCGATGCCCGACTACGGGGCCATAGATTGAGAGACACTACGTCCGATCCGGGGGTCGGGGTGTGACATTACTTGATTGTGGACTTTGCCAAGATCACAATGTCGGAAGAATTGGGAAAATCTACGATTGATAGACCTTGAATTGAGCTCGCCAAGTTGGTGATTTTACAACCATATCTGAACATCTAAGATGTAACCAACCCAATTTGGGCTCAACTTTGAAATTGATAATGAGAATTTTAAACCACAACCTCTATACCATTAGAAAGTATCAATTACTAGATTCAAAATGTTGCAAGAACAACATAAAATAATAACTCAAGTTATGAGAATTGAGTGACCAAATATGGGTGGTTGCATGTGAACATTAATGTGTTTGAACTTTCAACCAATAGAGAAAAAATGTTGTTCAACTTTGAAACCTTGAAAACCAAGTGACTAAATTGTTATGGCCTTGTAAAGCATCGAGAAACAAACAAAATGACTCACTAAACTCATGAAATTGATTAGGATAAGACCTTGGAATGAAAGGGAAAAACATGCCGAGGCTCTATGCACGACACACTAGTGCAACAATGCTTAGCTCTATCACTAAACTCATTAAACTGACTAGTATAAAAACACATTACTTTATCTTAGGAGCCCTTGAGGGGCCAAATGAAAGCAACGCACTGCACACAAATGCTACTTTATCTCAGGAGCCCTTTTGGAGCATTGTGATGTGGGTAACTGTTGATTCATTTATTGTTTCCTCTCTAATCATATATATGTATGCATTGATTACAAAAATAAACTTGTGACGATAATTAAAGTACTCAATTCCATATTCATGTGTTTGTGTGTTGTATTTGGTCTTGATAAGTGTTATTTAATACGGTATGAATGCTCATTATATGAATTAAATAATAATTGACATGCTAGAGACCATGATAGGAGTAAGATTCATACTAAGATGAGTTTAAGATGTGTTACATGATAAATATGTTTACAATACATGAAATGGTGTTATGAAGTATAGTGTCTTGGTTGTACATTCATGATGAGAAAGAATGATACTCGTACTTTCAATAATCAATATATTGCTTCACTTATCATTATTGACCAAACACGATTAATATAATGATCCACTTTCTAAAATTGTTAACCTTAGAGTGTCTTTGATAGTCATCCAGTTGTTTTTTCTCGATTAAAACTTCCCTTGTTTGCTCTTAGTTTAGGGGTTGATGCGTGTTTTGAAAAACATAGTTGGTTGTTAGATATCATGAGTATCTTCGACCACATGAATGGTACCATGGTTGACTACAGTTTTCCCATAGGTTGTAATGGTTAGTGGATTGCCTTAGAGCTTATCTAACATTTTTATTGACCAACTAAAAAATATAAGTGTTTGAAACACCTAATATATTAAAAGATGTGCTTAATCTCTGTATGTATGTGTTTGACCAGTTAGGAGATGGACCAACAGGGCTCATAGAGCTCCCCCTTCACCTTTTCCAAATGTAGGTACACCCTGATATGGCATAGGAGCCCTCTATTCATCTCTTTCATCTTTTTACATGTTTACTTTGTCTTCTTTATGTATTTTGGGCTTGTCTTCATTTTGAAACGTTTGTACATGAACAAATGTATTGTATGCCCTAGTTGAAAGGGTTATCTCTCATTTATGATGTCGCCCACATTTGATTGGGCATATGCTATTTGGAAAATAATGAAGTTGTATCTTCACATGAAATGAATAGGTTGAATTTAAATTTCTTTATTATTTTGATATTTATTGTCGTCAAACAATATTGAATAAAATGGAAAGGAAGCTAAATAGTGTCATCCCCCTTAGCTTGCTTGGCCATTTATATTGCTTATGTTTTCTACATAAATTTGATACTTCTTTAGAAATAATGTTGTCAAAAAGGAATAAACTTTTTATTTCACTTTGTTATAATAAATATTTTAAAGAAAACTAATCAATGATTTTTGAATAAATAAATCAGACTAAGAGATTTGAAAAGGGAAGTGTTACAAAAGTTGTATTAGAGCGTAGATAGTGGTTGGACTGGGCAAATGTTCTACAGGGGAGATATTGGATATCTCCATCATATAGGATGATACCTTGGCTAATAAGGGAATAAGAATATGAGACAGTTGATCTATTAATAAATTGTCAGGACATAAGTTAGAGACTAGAAATTGATTGAGCCTTGTTTAGTTGGAATTACAGATTGAGAAGACTTTGTGTTTCTACTCTCTACTTGGTATAGGGCTTAGAGGGATCCAGGAATGTAGAGGAAGTTGAATATTCTTAGTGAATGACAGACCATAGATAGTGAATGATTGGTGACTTTAAAAAAGTTTATGAGTATGCATTTAGTTTATATGAGACTTTTGGATGTGTGCGATAATATATATATGTATGTATGTATGTATATGTTTGTTCGTATGTGTGTATATGTGTGTTGAACCCAAAAATCTTGTACATAATGCAGATCAAGAGGCCACAAACTTTGTGAATGTAATTCTTACGTATGGTTAGATCATGTGTGGGTATATGTAACGAATCAAGAAACCATGAATAACTTAGACATCACCCATTAGATTTTTGGTCAAAACAAGAAATTTATAAGCATGAATTTAGAGTCATCGTAGTATAGGTATGAATTTAGAGTCATCGTAGCACAAAGACTAAGGTTAAGAGTGCATCCAACATGTAGATATAGCTCTTCCTAAGGAAAATTACCTAAGTAACGAGTAGTCGCGAATGTGTCTTGTTAAGCATTGATATTCAGGCTTTTGCAATGTGACATGAAAATAGTTAGTGTGATAACTTCATATATTTTGATGGCTTTTTGTGAATGAATGAGATTTTCTCTTACCCTTGAGCATGCTATGAATATGACGCTTAATTGGTGGCATGGCCGAGGAGGACTACTTGCCAAATAGCTACACCAACGAAGAGTGTGGAACACCTAGTTCCATAGGAGACGGAGACCCCATGTTTACCGCTATTTGCATTGACCTCTTGGGTTACCCTTAAGTTGATGGCTTAGTTTAATCAGTTGTTGATGCCCTGCATGATGACACAGATGATATCACCCTAGCTAGTCACTATTGTACCTCAGCTAGTCATTACAAATAGGGAGTTCAAGTCATAGATGACTATGTTTTAGAGGTTGAGACCACCCAAGTTTGAGGGAAAGACGAAAAACCAGTTCATACACTAAGAGGCGAATAAGTGGTTTTAGAAGATCCAGAAGGACTTAGACATGTTGAGAGTTGCAAGGACTAGGAAGTTGGTTATAGCATGACCCCACTGTCGACACTAAGCACATGGAGTGACTAGAGCTCGAGGAGATGTTCCATTAGAAGTCTTTCTCAAGATTAGTCCAAAAAAATGGAAAACAAGTTCATCAAGCTCGTTCAGTGAGATATGATGATGGATGAGTGCAAGGCCAAGTTCACTAAACTTCCCTAATTTATGCCATATTACATGGCCATCGGGAGAAAAGGGACACACTTTATTGAGGGCTTGTGTATCAAGATTCATAAGCCATCAAAAAGCATAGTGTCATTATTTGAATTTAAGTATAGGCAATTATAATGGTTTTACCCATGCCTAGTAGAGAAAGATAGTAAATTAAGAAAATCCTAATCAAGGATGGATTAAGAAATGAATAAGGTGCTTAAGCTGCACCATTAAAAATATCTATACACCATCTTATTTATTTTCACAAACATTTAATTTTGAATTATGTGCCTTGCAAAGTCCAATTCAACCTCGTCTTAGGCTATAACATAGGTCAAAATTTAGTTGATTGATCTTGAAAGTCTTGTTCATTGTGCATCTTCAATTCTAAATATCTCATGTTGTCTTGTTATATATCTCTCTTTCTACTAAATCTTTTGATGATCATTGTTGACAACCCTGCAAGTATACAGGTTAGCAATAGTAAAAACCGGTGAGTCTGGATATCGTCCTCAGGGAACGAAATTTACTTAAGTATCTCAAATCCCAATTTAATATTAGCTTTCATTTTATCAAGACTCTGATGAAGGTTGAATTGTTAATTTCTGAATAAGATCCTAAACTATCAAAAGCAGTAAAATTCTATTTTCAAAAACTATGTGGAAAGGTTGTCTAGGATAGTAAACTTTGCTGTATATCCTGTGATTCTTATTTTAGATCATGAAATCCCTACACTATGAGTTATAGCACTTGTAATTTAAATCCTCTATCGAGGTGCCTCAATGTCCATTAGTATTGCCTCATAATTCCCTCTTCCAAGGCGCTTAATCAACAACCTAACACTATATACTAGGCAATCTTGTGCAACCCCCTAAACAGTTAACAACCCTTCGGTTAATCAACTAATCTAGGTCTATACTGTCATAACCTATCATTAGATCTCTCTTTCGAGTTAGTTTAATGATTTGAACTCATCATGTTTATGGCTAGTAAACATCAAGCATTAAGCATACAAAATATAGAATAATGCATTTAAATCAATCACTTCAATAAGAAATCTCATGTTCATACATGGGAGATTTACATCCTTGACATTTAAAACTAACTAGCTTGGTATTGAATTAAATGAAAACATCAAAAAAGAAATGAATAAAGTTAGACATACTCAAAGCTTGATCTAAATCCTCAATCTCTTCTTGAACCTCTTGTTTTTCTCTTCTTAAGCCGTCATAGTCAAGATTTTCTGAATTGGGTATGTTTGGACTCTAATCCCCTTTTCTATTAATAGGCTCACACTAAAAAAAAATCCTAAAAATATGATAAACCTGATAATTAATCGTGTTATTACGGTCAACATCTCATTTAACAAAAACTCGGATTTCCACCATTATGTGGAGTGTGGTCAACCAGTTCTTCATTTGGATCACATTCTGGTTACTGCGGTCACTGGACCATTGACCGCAATAACGAGTGTGTTGTTTCTTTTCTTTGTCTTCCTTTGGCCACCTCGGTTGTCAGTTATCCTACCGTAGTAATTTGTTGCTTTCCTTTTGATTTTCACTTTTCTTTGCCTCTGCATGATGCAATTCTCTCTTGGCTTCATCCTGAACCTGCATCACACTAAAAATCCTTCCCCAGACATCATTTTCTTATAGAAATGCTATAAATCATGAAAACAAGGTTAGAATGCAATGAAACATGCAATTCCCTAATCTAAATGCTCATGCTACTAATTATGCACAATTGTGTCTAATTTTCCCTTTATTTCCTATAAAATGCAATAAATCACCTATACTAATGTTAACCTACTATGCAACTAACAATCACAAATTACATTCCTTATATATATATATATATAAGGAATGTAGTTTGTGATCATCAAAAGATTTCGTAGAAAGAGATATGAAGATAATTAGATCAGTAGTAAAAAATAATAAATGGTTCTCTTAAATTAGAGGATAATTAGATCATGTCGTTATATGTCAATGTTTAACATTTGATCAACATTAGTAGACGTTCCAATGGGTGTATGTGTCATCTTCATATATAGAGATTAAATTGTTGTATGTTCTCAATCAAGGATGAGCCAAACAACTGAGGTTGCATTTCCTTGGCCATGATTAAGGAGGTTGCTTTCCTAAAACATGGCTTAGGAAGTTTTTGCCCTTCATCATGACAGAGGTGGTTCTTGTTAAAGGTCTTCTCCCCCTGGCTATGTTCACTCTTTGATTTTGGGTAAGGGTGTGATTGGTTTTCGACATCAATGTTGCTTTGATGGTGCAATTTGGATGTATCACATCAATCAAACTACAAGTGTTGGCCTATATTATAGTTCAAGAGTGAACATAAATTGAACTTTAGAAAATTTTCAAAAATCATAAATAACACAGTTAGCAAGATATAAAGGAAAAGACATTAAATAAAAAGACAAGGCATGAAGAATATAAAATGATTCGACCCAATTTTGCACTTCACATTTTAACCTCATGGATTAAGATTTTTCAAATCCAACTCATTGATTATGGATCATTACTTAATGTTGTTCATTGTTTTTTTGTTACTTCTTGATTAAACTTACTTGAGTAAATCAAGTTGGTCAAACACTTGATTCAACTTGGAAGTGTAAATTGAACTATTTCATGATCTTATACATTTTTTTAAGAAGCCCAATTGATAATTCTAGTTAATTTAGGTTTAAGCTTATGAAAAGATATAAACAAAGCACACAACTTTGAATGGTAATCTCTTTAGAATACAACCAAAAATGATTTTAAAAAATATATAGTCCAAGGCTATAATGGTGGAACTTGTCTAAAACTCTCAATTTGAAAATGATGAGGATGGATTACTGCACAATGTAAACTCCTTTCAATACTTAGAAGTCTTACTAAATGTATCTCTCAAAAAGAATTTGTAAAACAACATATTTCATGAATGTTAGAGAGAAAAACTTAAAATTTATTGGAAAATTAATGAAAATGAACCTCAAAAAACTCATTTTTGTATAAGAGATTGTCCATCCTATTAAAATAAATATAACCCTTTTGGCCACATGAAATGAAAAAAAACAAATGCCCCTCCGGTCATAATTTTAACTATGCCATGTGTGAAATGACCCCTTATTCAATATATAACAACTCACATTTAACTTCAAATTAGGATTGGCAATATTAATATATTGACAACATTTTTTTAAAGGGTAAATAATATTGCTGATGGATCCGCAACATCTTTGCTAATATATCAATAACTTCAAATTAGTATATATGTGTTTTTGATATATTTACATAGATGTTGTCAATATTTTATAACATAATATATTCTTAAGAAAAAAGTTATGAATATATTTGGCAATACCATTGGTGATATATCAAAACTATTATTAATAATAATATTGTCAATATATTAGCAACCTTAAATCATATAAAAATAACTACGTCCATTAAGTACACTGAAAAATTGATATTTCTCTAGGTCAAATTGCAAATAAGCCCTTTAATACCCAAACCCTAATTCATTTTTAAATGAAAATACAACTAAAAGTGAATGAGTAGTTACAAATAAAGAAAATTAAAGAAAATGAAGAAAATGATGATTATTTTTTGTCATGCAAACAGTAGATGTACAAAAAACAATTTAAAGTTACAAAATTGAGCTTGAATAAAGGATTCAATGAATCATGGATCAACTTCGAATGAAGATCACTTGGGATGGATTAGTGAGAATTAAAATGAGACGATGGATCTTCCTTTTAGGAAGTTTTTATCAAAATCAAGGAGTAATTTTATCATTTCATATGAGAAAAGTGGAGGAAATTCCTTCATCTTCATCATTGTTCAGTACAAAAGATCAATGATACAACATGTTTTCTAAAATGTGCATGATGACCGTTGTAATAGAACACAAATAACAATGCAAAAAAAATGTTTGTTGTAAAATTGCTTAAATTAAAAGCCTACAACAACAATCATACAAGGATCGTTGTTAAAACGTGTGTAACATGTTTTCAACAACAGTCATGCGAATGTTGTTACAACGATCATGACTGCATGTCGTTGAAAGGCTTCTTCTACAACGTTCAATGGCCGACAGTTGTGAAAAAGATATAAGGTATTACAACATTCTTTGTGAAATGTTGTACATAATTATCTATAACAACATTTTGACTGATTGTTGTTAAAAAAATTATATAATAAAAATTTAATTAATTTGCCCAAAAAATTAAATTTAATAAAGTAACAAAACTCTAGACTACCACTCTTGAAATTTTCATTTCATTTTTTGGGTTCTCGCTAGCTGCCTCTAAGCAGGGGTTTCTCCTCTCACTATGTGTTTTGTCCTTCTTCGAATTTTTTCTCTTCTTTCTCGCTCGTTACGCTCTTCTATTTCTTTGAACATCACGAGTTCTCGTGAAGCCGAACGCAAATAAGTAAGTTTTCTTCTTTGAAGGCATTCCACTTGTGCCTTTTGTCCATTGGTTTCTTTGGTCTCTACTATCAATGGTATCTATTGTTTGTTAATCCGAAGTTATTGCAACTTTTTTCATCTTTTTCTAGGATTTTTGTTTTAGATCTGTGTTATTATGCATTTCATTTGTTGAAAAGGTTTGGTTAATGTTTGATTCTATATTTCATTTTCTTCGGTTATTTGTGTTTCTTAGATTGGTTTTGGAGATGGTTTTAGAGGGAAACTTGAAACATTGGTTATTGTAATGAGAAGAGTAAAACCTAGACTTTGAAAAATTTGTGAATAGAAATGCTTTGAGATTTGTAGCAAGACAAAGTCGGAGACGATAACAAAGGAATCGACATTTTTTTATTCTTTATTATTTAGTAGAAAAGAACAAGTTGCGATTCAACACAATAAATTGGAGATTGGGGATGGGGCGGACGGGAAGACGAAGTTGGGTTAAAAATACTGAAAAGCCCTTCGATTCTCAAATGTCAAATGTGGCAATTACAAAAGAATACTGCTAAAATCACCGCACAAGTGGCTGACTTCACCCCTAATATCTGAATTCGCCCCACTCATATTCTAAAAATGATGTACTCAACCCATATTTTTTCAAAAACCTTAAACTATCTTGGTTTAAAGTTTAACTAACATAATTAATTACAGTCACTACATTTACTACACTCACCACACTCACTCACTAGACGGAAACACTAGCACACTCATCGAAAGCTACACTGAAGCCAATCTTCAACCCAATCAACATTGTTCCACTACTAGAAATCACTCACTAGAGTCGTTCTATTGCCAAAAATCTATTGCATAGGCTTTAAAGAATGCATTTGTAGATGTTACATCACCAAAGCCATCGCCAAATTTCAACAAATCTTCAAAAGAGAAATGCAAATCTGGTAAGATTTGTAGTTTTTTGTGTTTGAAAGTTATTTTATTGTAGTTTAGACAATGGAATGGTCAATTTCTTGTATGAATTGGGGTTGCCTGATTGGTGGTTGTGAAGACATAGTCTCAGCCATATGTTGTTAAGACTCTGAGAAGAGTCTCAGCCAACTGGGACTGAGACTTTTCATAGAGTCTCGACCAACAAGATCGAGACTCTTCATAGAGTCTCAGTCACGAAGACCAAGACTCTTGATAGTGTCTTGGCCTAGCTGGCCAAAACTGACCTAATAGTCTTAGCACTCCTTGGCTGAGACTTTGAAGAGAGTCTCGGCCCTGCTTGGTCTAGACTTTCCTTAAATTTAATGTATTTTAGTTTTTTTTCTAGTTTTTTATTTATATGGTTATTTGCGTTTGAATATGGTAATGAAATTAATGATTGTTATATTTTATGCAGAAATGTGTCGAAAAGACAATTGTTGTAAGAAATAGACCAAACATTGAGTCCGAAAGCGCATCTTCTTCTAGGCCACCATTGACGGCATCACGGAGGTGAGCTATGGTGGCGGCAAGGTCTAATCTTCCTGCAGTTAGTGAAACCTCCTCTCATTATTTACAACAAGAAGAAGAAGCTGAAGAACATAAAGCAGGCCATGTTCCTGAAGAGCATGAAGAGGGTGAAGATGTTGTTGGACCTTTTCTAGGTGGTCCGTTTGATCTCTCAATGATTAAGAGTTTTAAGCACCATGTGGTTGCAACAGTATGGAAGAATGAGGTAAATTTTAATCTTTATACTTCATAGTCAACTTTTTCCTTTTCTTAACAATGAATTATTAATTATATATTTTTTGAAATAAAAACTTTTGTGAGTGTAACATTGAGGCCGACTGAAATGCATCAACCATGGGAATATGATTAAGTTTTGGGACCTTTAATGTCACCCAGAACAGGTTCGCCTTCAAGAGTTGATCAATATATCCAGATTGAGCTCGCTGATCACATGTTCCTATAGTTATGCTAATAAGACACTTATATCAGCATTCATTGAGAGGTGGGATCCAGAGATGAACACATTTCACTTCTCATTTGGTGAGGTGTCGATTACACTTGATGATGTCCGCATTTTTCTTCATATTCTAGTGATGGGTAAATCGGTGTTTGTAAAACCAATCAAGTTTGATGCTGCCATGTAATTGGTGTGTGATTGCCTTGGTGTGTCTGAAGAAGAAGCTAGTGAAGATATCAGAATAGCTAAA
>JAJIYU010021315.1:0-10094 GCA_030144865.1 Tinospora cordifolia | reverse complement strand
ATCATAGTATAATGAGCATATTAATATAGATTAAAGAATACTATAAGATAATATAGAAAAGAATGTTCTGGATAAGATTAAATATGAATTAAGGATTTAGACAAATGTTATATATCGGTGAATTTCAGATATCATCATTTTGGAGTACCGAACGTCTCGACGGAAAGCAAGGTTGCCCTGAAAATTGACGAAAACCAGGTGGGCATGATTTTCTCTCTCACATATATTATGCAGATTTAAAATTCAAGACATTTATTTGAATAGATTATAGGTTGTTAATATTTTGAGAAAGGTTGATTTGAATTGTTGGAATTGGATGTTTTGGTTGAAATTGTTGAATTGCCGAATGATTTACTGCTATGCATGATTTCTATTAAGATTTACCGCTCATGTGATAATATCACGTTGATTGAATGTTTGGGCTTGAATGCATGATTGCTTCACTAAATTAAGACAAAGGTTTATTAAGAATCCCACATACCGGTACGACAGGCTGCATAGCGTCGTAAATATTCCTGACCCTTAGTGTCGATAACAAATTTCATTGTCTTGGGAATCATAAGGAACAGGCTGCATAGCGTTCCTTACCTTTGACGGTGATATCTTGGAAATAAAAAGAAATAGGTCGCATGGCGTTCCTTTCCTTAGATTTTGCTCAACACTTGATTTATCTTCGGGATTTGGTAACATGCTGCATAGCGTTACCTTAGTAATTGGCTGCATAGCATTACTGTCCCTGGGACTGTGATTCACATGTACAGGCCGCATGGCGTGCATGGGAATAAGTAATAGGCTGCATAGTGTTACTTATCTTTGGATGTTGATGTTCTTGATTTCTTGTTTCTGGCCATATTGCATGCACTTATTTCCATCCTGGATCACAAAGGAATATTGGAAGTCTAACCAATTCTTCTGGTTTAGGTTACAACAAATAATTTAATGTTTGAAATGCCTAATGTTTGAAAGTGTTTGTAATGTTTTGGATTGGGTCTGTATAATGCATGTGATGTGTAGGAATGATCCACTGGGCTTTCGAGCTCACCCATTATATTTTTCAGGTACACTTGGACGTAGGATCTATAGACCACGTCAGAAAATCCGCATTTTGTTTGGACACCTCATGGGGAGGTCGTCTGGATAGGTTACGTGAAGGTTGAACTTTATGTATCTCACTGAAATTGTTTTAATATAATTATATTGTTTTAATGCAGTTATTTTATCTTTAAATAACTTTATTTGTTTAAATGTTTTTAGTCTGAGGTAATGATCTTAAGGATTTCTGTTGCTTTACTTATAAATGATTCTAAAAATTTATTATGGTTTTATATCTTGTTCATGATATCTTTATAGATTTAGATTTGAGAATGAATATAACATGAATTGGGTTTTGAAGAAAAAAATATCTTGACAGAAAAGAATTTTAGTAGCATCTCGATTTTCATCGAATGACGATTCACACGTGACATAACATGTGAACGGAGGTCCGGTAAAAAATGGAGGTGTTACAAATTCATTGCAAAGCTATAATGATATCTCCACACATGTAAAAATTAGTCATTTCTTTTTAATATAAAATAACAAGTTTAGCTACAAATTGAAAACACTACTCACAAAAAGGTTGCAATTTTCATGCAAAACCTTTATTAACATCTCAACCTATAATTATGCTTTCCTATGCATTTTTCATGTGAATTTCGGTCATTTGTATTTTTTTTTACTCAATCTATCTCTAGAATTCCTTCAACATGCGGTTAACTACAATAAATCCTAAGTAAAGTTGGTCAATTCTTGGTCAACATGGTTAAACCTTACGTGACCATCTATTGATTTGGAGGGTCAACATGCTATGTCTTGATCAAACATAGTCAAATTTGGTGAAAGATGGTCAAATATCATATTTTCCATACTTAACATGTTTTGTTTTCATTATCACGACGGCATGATAAATTTTCAATTTTTCTGCGATCAAGTCATCATTTAGAGTCTTGTAAAATTCTTTAGATCCATCCTAGATTCTCTAAATTAAATTAAAATTTTATTTCATATTTTTTAGGGAATTTATTATATTTTTCTAACTCTGTTATCAGGTCTTAATTTTTAGGTCTTGGCACAATTATAGGCAGTTACTTTTTCAAAGATTTGTCCTAACTGACCTTATTATTTTGAGACAAAAATTAGATACAAGAATCGTAAATATCACGACATGTTTACCAAATTTTGATTTTATATGACTACTCTAGCTTAGTCGACTCAATCCATAAAATCACCTTAAAAACATGACACACATATTGCTAGTCTTGGTTTCAACTTGTGCAATAATATTTTGAGTTTTGTTGTGGCTGTTATGAAATTTGACCAACATATATTGCACATACCAAATTGACACCAGAATTTTAAACTACACTTTTTGGATTACATTTAGTGTAGTTTAGGAACTTTAATGTTTAGTCATCATTGCTGCCCAGATAACATGATAGGGGTTTAGAAACCAATGCAATTACCCTATTAAACAATATCCAAATGAGCTCAAATTTTATGAATAGTAAGTAAATTTACCCAAAAAGCACTTAAACCAAGTTTCATACCATTTGGAAACTTCTACCATAATCAATTAATTAAATCACTAGCTTGCTAAATTTTCATTTGACATAGGAAATATATATGAAAATCACATCAATTACCTAATTGAATCTAAACCAAACAAGCTCATATTTGGTATGCATTCAATGAAGTGATCCATAGGCATGTCTACCAACATTCATGTCTGAATGGACATCCTAGCTTTGTCATTTAATTCATCAAATTAGACTCAAAAACAAATAGCAACATAGCATAGTTTCCTATATAAATTCAATTATATTTTAGCATGCATTCTAAGTTCATTTGATACGGACTTCATGGCCAATAATTATAGTATAAACCTCACTAAAGACATCCATAAAATAGAGGAAAAACATCTTTTAACTCTCTGCTAAACATCATAACAGTTTCAACCTTGAAAGTTATCACACATTCCCAAAATTTCATGAAGAATTTCAACAATGTTTTCATGTTATCTTCTCACCAATAAAACGACATAATCATTGAGGATTTTAGGGAGTTATTTATATAGTTTAACAGTGTCCAATCTTTGCATAAAATTCACCCTCAAACTCAAGCTCTAACATGTGCAAAATTCTTTTCAGTGTGTAATCTAAAGGTGGGTTTCCTACTACTAGTAGTGCTCTAACCTACTTTGCACTCAATTTTCCACTAAATCTTCGAGTTAGAACCACCATTAACCTACATAAATTTATAAAATTCACATAAAAGAGTGACATCGTGCTTTTTACCTCAAGCAATTTGCTAAAAGACTCAGCTTTAACTACTTTTTACCTCTTTTTCTACTAAGTTCTTCAATGCTCCTCAAATTGAATTATGTATTCCAACTCTTCAAACCCACGATTTCTCACAAGGATTACTAAGTTTTAAAGCTTCTAGGGCACTCTAATTGAGTCTCCAACAGCTGGTTGTGGTTGTTGGAGAATTAGGAGGAAATGATGGTTTTTTTTTATTTACTAATTTTGTAGACAAGTTGGGAGGCACCCTTCCAAATTGGTGAAGAATTTTCTTACAATTTGGTTCCTAACTTGGGCTCATGTGGACATATCCGTTACTATAAAAAACTATAACACTTTGACCTCTAGTCACACAATTGCATCAAGGCCAAATTTCGAAAATATGATTGAGTGCAATAAGTGCAAGGAGATAAATAAATATTAAATGATAATCACGTGGTCAACAGAAGGTCGAGCATGTTACTTCATAACCATGTCTCATGACATGAAAAAAGAAACAATACTATAATTAAATTTGACTCATTAGTCATTACATTATTATTGTATTAAAATAACTGACAAATGAACGAAAAATATGAATATTGGCCCAATGGCCAATTAGGACTAGGTTAAAAGACTTCACCATGTTTCAATAGGTCATCTAGTTCAATGCGTACCTAAAAAAATGGAAGGGGTGAGCTCAAAGGAGCCCAATGGATCAATCCAAACACATTTCAAGCATAATAATAATAATTAAAACAATCACATACAAAAACCTTCAAACATTAGTTGTTTCAATCAATTGTTTGTTTATAGTTGTCATTAAGACCGAAAGGATTATCCTTGACATCTCCCTTCATCGGTTAAGGATATATATATATATATATATATCCTTAACTGACGAAGGGATGAGTTGGTTGGGGATAATGAGAGAAATAAATAAATAAATAATAACAAGATGAGGGATGATGATGTGTGTGGATAAAAGAAAGAAAAGTCAAGGTTTATCATTTACTTTTGAGGGGGACTCACCTAAAGAGATGGCTATATATATGTGTATGAGGTCTCAAGCAACTTCATTCTCTCATTCTCAAATTTGTTCAACTTGATTTGGGAAAGGAAAGAAAGAAAAGGAGAAATGAAAATCCAAGAAAAGAAAAAAAAAAGAAGAAAAAAAGAGAAGAAAAGGAAAGAAAAGAGGAAAAGAGACTGAAATGTTCAGAATAAAATTCTGAACTCAATGACACTAAAATTAAAATTTTTGGAGATCAATAAATATATTAAATTTACATTTATGCAATTGGTTTAATAATGTATAGATTAATATTATATGTATGTACAAGGTCATCTACATATGATTAATGTTACAAAAATGTTAATTGATTACATATAAGGCTATGATTAATTATGTAATGTTATATAGCATTATATAGCATTATATTTGTAGTATAACATTATGAATTACTTCACTTGGAAAAAATGGGTAACATAGGAAATAATTAATTTTTCCTATTTATTGTATATTATAACAAATTTGTGAAGAGGTCATGTAGTGTATATCAAAAGTGAAATACATGTCGACAATGTGAGCTTTTGGTATTTCGCTCGATATTGAGAGACGCGACTGGCGATTGGGAGAACATCGGTATTCGACCTAGTCTGTGAGTAGTAATTTGATGTATTTAGCTAGTCTTTTATTCTACTTATAATTGTTGCATAATTAGATGCTACACGGATTGTATATTACGTTGAGATATGACTGATCTTCAGATATGCCAACCTGGCCTCAGGATGAGAGGTTCTGAGGTGGGGACATTGGATCTTAATAGTTCTGAGATAGAGCTTATCGAAGGATCTCTAGATGTGCCGACCTAACCTAATGATGAGTGGTTTCGAGGTGCAAACATTGGATCATGATAATCCGAGGTAGAGTGGTACCATGGTACACTCTATGGATATATTTAGAGTAGTGCATGGTACACTCTATTGGTCTGTGGGTGGCGACTGTACAACCTGGTTGGTGGGCCACGATCATTGAGATACGACACTAAGGATGAAGGATCATATCTCAGTGTGGATGCTTATGCTGTTCTTATGAAGAGGAGGAGACTCGTAGAGACACCTTCCACATTTGCTCTACCTCAACCAGTTGTAGCTCCCCCCTTACTTCCTCAGCGTCAGAAGCTCATGCTATTCTTCATGGGTTAGCCAACCTCCACTATATATGGTACATTACCCATCTAGAGCTTCTCCAGTCAGCACCTCTTCCACCCTGTCTGGCCCCCTATATGGACATCACTTGCTGTAGCACACACCATCTGCTGGAGATGAGGATGATGATAGTGATGATGATGTTTTAAGAGGTGCAGATGATTTAGATCATATCACAGACGCTAAGTGTTTTCGTGACGACATAGACCAGTGACTCTTCGATTTTCTTTTCTTTTGGGATGATTCTTTGTTTGTTATGCTCCTAAACTTTAAACCTTTTTGAAATTACTATTAAGGTGATTTAACTTCAAATGCTTCAAGTTTATTTTTCAATGGATGATGTATGTGATAATATTGACTAATCTTGTTATTTGTTTCTTCTATGCATGTTCGAGAGCAAGCAGTTATATGGATGGTCATGAATCAATCAGTGTGATACCTCCTTGTTTTGAAATGACATGTTGGAATTGTGCACTCGAGGACAAGACAAAGTTTAAGTTTGGGGGTGCACATTAAAGGAATTCTTCTCCAATTCAAGTCAATTTCTTTTTATTTTTGTACTCCATTGATCATATACTGCATATTGATAGGCATATCACAAATCTTTTTCATGAAAACTTTGTGCAGGCACCTTGCATTAGGACATAAGCATGTAGGCTATATGTTAGCTTAAACCATGCCATACTTCGTTAAAAAATTCATTGAGTGACCTATGAAATTGAAATTTCTTCTAGTGTGATGAGATATATAACTTAGGACCAATTCATATAGTCTGTATGCTTGGTTTAATCCAAAATTTGACCTTGACAAAACTCTTTAGTCTTAGGTGAATTGAGGATTCAAAAAATGAGAAAAGTGTGAAGTGGAAATCACAACAAAAGTAGAGATAATTTACCACAAACTCTTGAAATATTCGATTCTATTCGGAACATTACTTAGGAATAACTCTAGGAGGGAAAGGATGTATGCCATTGTTGTTTAAGTTTGAGCCTAAAGACCGATCTCATCACTTAAAAATCCCTTTGCAACCAATTTTGAGTCGTTAAACCTAATTCTTTGAAATAACAAATACTAAATACACACATTACTTTTCATGGTTATCTCAATTGAACCTATTAGTGTGCACTCATAGTAATGATAATCATTTCAGTGATGAAGGAATGGAGGCAATCATTGATATGCTTATTTTTGTAATTAATATTATATATATATATATATATTCATACAATAATTTAGTCTTATTGACGAATGTTGAGCTTCCAATTTGTTTAGGGGTATGTATGGGGCTGAAATGCATGTGAAATTATAAGTTTGGCAGAGCTATAAAAGCAAAGTTGAGGGTATCAAAAAACCAAAAACAAAAGAGTGTACAACATGGGATCATGTATATAATGACCAAACAAAGAAGGTTGTTATTATTGTTATGAGTATGCATTTGAGTCAAAATTTAAAACCTTTCACACTTATACCTAAACTACACCACATTAAAGACCTCAGATCCTAACTTTAGTTTAACTTGAGCAAAAGATAGGTAGCAAAGAGCATCAAGAGAGTTTGTGTACTTAGGTATTGGGAAAGGACTTCTATGAATGGAGTGATGACTACAAATCACATAAACAGTCTAGGAGGACCAAAACACCTACAGACAATGCAGTAAAGTTGAAAAAAAATAGAGGATGGATTGACACACGGATTGAGTTTTTGAGCTTGTGCCAGAGGACCATGACAATAAGAGAGTATACACATCTGTTCCTATAGTTAGAGGCATATGCTCTAGGATTGATAGTCAAGTAGAGGGAGAGAGCCAGATTCTATCAACAAGGACTGAGGGCCACTATCAGGCAAGTGACGTTCACATTTAGGGCTCGAACCTTAGAGGAGATCTAGAGGGAGGCCCTACAGTATGAGATGGACGGGTTGGATGACCGCCCTGAGATTTTCATTGTACTAGGTAGCATTCCTCAGCCACAAGCACAACAACAGGCATAGCTACAAACTCAGCCGTCATATAGGGGTGGATCTAGAGGTTATAGGGGTTGTGGTCATCACCAAAGGCACAAGAAGAGGAAGTTTTCAGAGGAACAGTCGAGCATTGCTCCCAATTAGGCCGCCACAATGACAATTGCACTTGCGACCATTCTTGTTTAGTCACAGCCACCAACAGAGTAGCAAAATACATTTTATGGGGGCCGAGGAAGAGGCCATAGTCAAGGCCGTGGATAGAGTCAGAGTTACCAAGGAGGACAGAGGCCACCCCTTACATATTATCCGTGTGGACAGATTGGACACAAGAGGGTTGGGTGTTCGACTCTTGCAGTGACTCCTAGTTCTTCTACAATAGCTATTAGAGATAAAACACAGGCTATGTGTCCGACCCCTTTCCTAGGAAGAAGGACGAACCGACCAACACAATGTTTTGAAAAACCCATTCCCAAACTAAGTTTGCCCAAAACACGGTTAAGCCTCTTCACAACACCATATATAACACTATCAAAGTAATCATAATAAATGCGAAAACAACTAAAACAAATAAGTACAGTAGAAATCTTTTTTTATACAAAAGTTAATTATATATATACTATCCTAAATGTAGCAGTAGCGGAATGCCTAAGTCAAAACGTCTACAATATTTTTCTCACTTCCTATACATTATACTAACTCTCAAAATAGTAAACCACGTGAGGAAACCTACCGAAGTAAACGAGGTGTGCTTCACGCATTGACCACCTTCTTCCCCTTATCCACAGAAGAAGAACCTGAAATGTTCGAGTAGTGAGCCAATTTTGTCCACAGCGGCTCAGTGAGTAATGTAACCTAATCTATAACTTAGAACAAGAATTCTAGAAAAGCAATGTCATGTATGAATGCACAATAATAATAATGCAAATGAATGCAACAGTTAATGAATGTTAAATCTACTATGCAGTTGTGCACCTTCCATTTTGAAACCAATTTTAATGCAAAAAACACATAAATCCACTCGAGTGGGAGAAACCCGACGGTTAGGAGTATAGGTGACGACCCCAATCTGGGCCCATAGAACCCCCCTCAGGGCACTCTGTGCTAGGTGATCACTAAATAATCTAGGGGAGCCTCAATTGATAGACTTGGCCCGACCGCACCCCCGGGTACGACAGCCACTTGTTCTCAACGCTCTACCACATTCAATACCCTAACTCGCACCCAGACCTCGATATTCGATGCACATTTTCATTTAAATCACATTTAAAGATTGTAAATGCATTTCAATACGTAAGAACATTTCATTTATGATAGAATAACAAGTTCAGTAATAAATTAGAAAACACTACTCAAAATGATGCTTAGCTCCTGGTGTTCCTCTAATGACCGATCGCGTCCCACTGATGTTTGATCCTACGTGATCAACTTAGTTTCTTAATATCTACATAAAACTTGACTCAAATTCTAACTTTATGGTCTTTGGTCAATCAAAGGATTGACTTGGTCAACTATGGTCAACTCTATTTAAACCTAACTCTTATCGACCTGTCAAATCGATAAGGTCAACGTGGTTAACAAGGTCAATTAAGCCTTTATATTGACTCAAAATACTACAAATATGTATTGTTGACATGTGTCCCACCTTTGGTACACAATAACCAGCTACTTTCATAAATTTGGCGGTTCAATACATAAATATTATTTCTTATGTTATATACTTCCTTAATAAGTATTTCATAATGTTATGCAATATTGTATAACATTTTTTCCATTATTTATCATTATTTTTACCCTATATACATTTTTTCTATCTTTATTAATTAATCCTCAAATCGCATAAACATGAATTTTATGTCCATTGACCTCCAAAAATCCTAATTTTAGTGTTATTAGGTTCAGAGTTTTATTTTGGACATTTCAATACCCATCGACTAAAATTCCAGTATTAACGGATATACCCCCTATGTGTCGACTTCCAACTACCATATAATTTTCTAAGATCAATGAGGGTACAAATCATATACATATCTGTATTCTACTCGTAAATCTGAATACAATGATATATATATATTGTATAGTTTCATTCCTAAGAAAAATATGCCCTAATTTTTGGGTTGCGCAGTAACCTAATGCATTGTATTGAAAATTACACTATGACAACTATAAATCACAATTTCTATAAGAATTCCAAATTGAAAAGAGGTAAAAATGGTTTACCCAAAATGTCGAATTTTCAAAGTGTGTGAATCCTCTTCTTTTTTTCCCTTCTTTTCTTTCTTTTTCTTTTTTTTTTTCCTTTTCTTTTTCTCCTTTTTCCTCTCCTTCTTTCTTTCTTGATTTCTCTCTTGCCCGAATGAGTGTTTTTGAGCAATTTAGATGGGATGGAATGTGAGCAAATTGAATGAGAAATGAGAGAATGAGAGGGGGTCTTTATAGTTTTAGTTTAGGGTAAGTCACCACAACATTAAATGCATATTTAGTCAACAACAGTGACTTGATCATCTTGACACATCATAAACATTATCTTATAATTAATCTTTTCATAAAATGAGCTATTATCTTACCAAATCATCAATATTATCTTCTAATTTGATTTTTATTTAT
>JAJIYU010021314.1:0-10081 GCA_030144865.1 Tinospora cordifolia | reverse complement strand
TTCATGTCCTAGCTTTTACAATCTCGCTTAAAATGTCTTCGTCGTCTTGAACAATTACTAGATTAAAAAAGAACCCAAGTTTGTGTAACCCCATTACAAGTACCCAGTGGTGGTTGAAAGGCAGGTGGTGCGTTTTACCTGCCATTCAACCGAATTGTAGCCATCCTTACACGTTCATCTGAGTTTGGGGACAAAAATTTCTATAATACTCATGCATATATGGTCCAATAGAACCATTTTTCAATAGATACCAACAATTTACACTAGTTCTCTGAGTTTCTTTTCCATAGGTTTGCTCTTTTCCTTTAATTATCATTATTTGATTTAATAATCACCAAATAGAACCATTTTTTTAAGTAGATACCAACAGTTCTAAGACTATGAGAAAAGATATTTAAAAACAGGTAAATTTAAAAAAAAAACAATTGTAATATTTTTTTTCCAACTGTGATTTATTAATAAAAAAGACTTTCATGTTTGTCAATAAATCATTTCAACAATACTCATGATTCCATCAATAAACAAAACAATAAAGAAGAAAAAGAAAAAGGTTCTCGATCAGCAACAATACGCAATAAAGAACTAGTGAGAATGGGACTTTAAAGCAGTTGATACGTTACAATTGGACCCTACAATTTCCTCCATCGCATACTTTACACATATCCTTCAGAAGAAAAAAAAAATCCTACACAATCAAAGATAAGCTAGGAGGCCTTCACATGCAAAGTTGCTAAGAATCTAGGGGAACAGATGAGACAAGAGAATCCCAAATTTCATGTGCGTATTCTTTCTCAATTTGGAAGAAATAAAAGTAACAAATTTTTCATTAAAATCACATAATGTCATTAAGGGTGGCCAATAAGACTAAGGCAGGTCTGATTTTCCTCTTCCTCGACAAATATTCTTTGGATCTCTTTACATGATAAAAATTAGCTCTAGTGCCCAAATTAATAATGCTAGTATGAAACAAATGATCTTGTCTTCGTCAATAATCCCCACAAGAACATTTTCCATCCTTGAAATGATGAAACCTCTTGTTATCTCTAACAATAAGCTCCCTACCAACAATCTTCGACATGATTTTGATTGCAATGTGACAGTCACCACAAATCCAAAGGTTCTTGATGATTCTAAGTGGTGTTCTTGCAGGAGTATTGATTAGATCATATGCAATAGCCAACTGTTCACTATGATACAATAATGCATGCTCCTTAGCTTCCTGATCAATGTCATGAAGCACATATCTTGTGTCTGGCACATAACCCACTTCCTTCATCTACCCACTTAAACCCTTTAGCTTCTCAGTCACCTCACCCTTGTATGGAGTTATGCTTCAAAAGTCACTAACCTTGTTTTTTCCATCCAGCATGTTAATTGCAGAACGCTTCTTTGGTGGCAGTGTAGGAATCTTAACAGCCTTGGAAGGATCAAGTAAGACCATCGACTCCTCAGCTCGATCTTAAAGATCAATATATCCATGAATCCTAGCAAACTGCCTCAATGCCTCCCAGACATGCACAGTGGGTTCAAATGGAAGATTCTCAACGAATTCTTCTAATTCATTGAAATTCCCAGAGTTTCCAAGGACATCTATAATTCGCAAATAATGTTCAATCCCAGGAGTAATTTCATACTCATTTTTTCATCAAATCAAAGTGAATGTTAATTGCAGAGCGCTTCTTTGGTGGTAGTGTAGGAATCTTAACAGCCTTGGAAGGATCAAGTAAGACCATCGACTCCTCAGCTCAGTCTTAAAGATCAATATATCCATGAATCCTAGCAAATTGCCTCAATTCCTCCCAGACATGCACAGTGGGTTCAAATGGAAGATTCTCAATGAATTCTTCTAATTCATTGAAATTCCCAGAGTTTCCAAGGACATCTATAATTCACAAATAATGTTCAATCCCAGGAGTAATTCCATACTCATTTTTTCATCAAATCAAAGTGAATGAATTTTTCCTCTATCGCTTCTACACTAGCACAAGCTATGAAAACTACAACAAAAGTTTGACTATTCGATCGAACTCTCTTCCTCATCTATTCAAACAACTGCAACCTCTCATCTCCTTGCCCGTTCATAGCATACCCATGCATTGTCAAATGCCAAGACTCAAGATCCCTTTGTGCATTCTGTTAAACACATTGCGCGCATCATTCATACTTCCACATTTCACAAACATCTCAATTGACTTATTAAGCAATTAAAGCTATTCCTAAAAGGAGAATGTAACAACCCGTAATTATTATGACACATAAATTAATTTAAATAAAAGTAAACGTGTATAAATACACGTATTTGTACGGACTACTCGCATACATACATGTTAATTATACATAGGTATTAATAATACAAGTTACGCGTATAAATTAGTTAAACTAAATTATTTGTAAAATGTAATTTATAAAGAGGTCTAGAAAATAAAATAAATTTGGGTAATTTAATAATAATAATAATAATTTATGTAAAGTATAAATAATGAAAAAAATATCTATATTAAATGGGGTGATATGATTTTGAGCAAACAAATAAGATATAATATAAAGGTAAATATAATGTAGTTGGTTATTAAGATAGAAAAAAAATGATAAGATAAGGTGAGTGGTTGTTAATATAAGTCAAAAGACCAAAATTCCATTGGTCAATCACATATACATATCTTAGGGGTGCCTTACGTGGGAAGATAAAAAATGGAATGAAATGATACGGTGGTAGGAGGTTTAGTTAGTTAAGTTGAGACATTAAATTTAATTGGTTGAGCAATAAAGAAAAGTGAAGGGAATGGTTTATAATTGCATATAGTGGGACGGTTGGCATACACAAAAAGTAAAGATTTAAAATTTGAGTAATTAATGTAGGTGGTGGTGGTGAATTTGGGCCACACAATCTTCAATAGCTAAGTTTGGCACGTTTTGGTTTGGAAAAAAAACAAAAAGAATAAAACAAACAATGAAAAGAGGATATGGATGGATGGATGGTATACATGGTGGTCATACATTAATTAACCCATGAGGTGGCAGTGGATAACTTGATTATCCCTCTCCTTCTCGTTTTTCATGTCCAGAATAGAAAAAAAAAAAGAAATCAAACTACAGAACGAAATAGAACGAAGAAAGAAAAGGGAAAAAAGAAGGAAAAGCTTGATTTTTTACCGAATCTGACGCATAGGTAAGTGATTTTCTCTGATTCTAGTTACTAAAATGTTAATTAAGCCTTGTACTACAATCCTATCGGTACAATTTTTACTATCAATAGTGTTTTATACTTGTATTCAAAAATTGAATATATTTCAATAGTGGGTAAAACTTAGTAAGAGTTATACCAAAATACTCTTGTTGATAAGTAGATTCCAAATATGTAGTTAGTTCTCATTTGTTTATCTTGTATATTCTAAAATAAATACCTAAAGTTTTATAACCTTTGGATGGGGTTTTGATAGCGTTAAATCCCAATAAAACCTTGATTGAAACTCATAGAAGTGTAGAGAATGAAAATAAGTATCCATCGACACCAAATTTATAAATTTTGGATATCAATTGAAATTTTGGTGAGCGATTGACCCACAGGGTTATTTATTGAAAATGGAAATTTTAATAAAAATATAGTTAAAAAGCTTATTTTGATATTTTCTGTTATAGAATTATTTTATATGAGCAGAAAAGTAATATTAAAGATTATTAAGCATATTCGAGTTAATGCGCACCAATAGGTGGAGTTAAACAAATATCTTGGATCAAATAGGAGTAGTAAATACGTGAAAAACGATTTATACAATAAATTCAAATGAGTTGAATTTGATTTGATGCATGTAAAATAATTTGTGATGGCAGGATTTGATTGGTGCTGTGGAACTAGACTGTTATTGGAGATTAGAAACTGGTTGAAAAGTATTTGTGAGTAATCTTTACTTGTGATATTATATCTGACATTGGTATTAAATTAAAACCGTTGCTTTTGATGAAATAAAATGAGATATATTGCATTTCATACGTATTTGAATTCCATGAAATGATTTTGATGTATTGTCGCATGTCAATGATGTACCTAAGTAGGTTATTGACATGGCAGCATTTCTATTGGTTATAGTCTCTGGGAACAGACTCACAACATTGATCGTTGTGGTAATCTTGGTTGGTGCATTCCTGGCATGAGATGAATGAGATAGAAATGAGTAGATAATTGGATAACTAGAGGTCCGGTGCACTCTTTATTTGCGCGGTGATGAGCAGATTCGCTCTGTTGTCTGGAAGGAGGGAGATGGCTGATGTTTTAAAAGAGTGCATGTTATTGAAATCGAATGCATGTTCAGACATTACATTAAGCATGTATGTTATGTTTATTTCATTTTGCACGTGATTTAAATTTGTTTTTGCATCGCATGTTTTTATACATATGATGGTTGTATAATACCATAAGTTGGATTATTCACTGAGCTTGTTGTTTGTTCACTCCACTCTCAATCATTTTCTCCAGGTTCTGAAAGGAAAGGTAAAGGGAAGATGTTGTGAAATGGTTATTGGGTTTTTTTTTTTGAAGTTAATAGTATGTGAGAAGTATAAACATTAGTTAGATTATCATTTTGGGAAATGGATATAAATGTGTTGCCATATGAATGTATTGTCACAACAAATGATGAATTTTATGGATGTATGGTTATGTGGATGAAGGAAAACATGTGGTTTTGTATATTGATTGTGATTATCAGGTGTTTTTAAATTTGTGAAATGTTATAGTTTTAGAGGAGACTTTGTCAAAATTTTTAGAAAAAAAATTGGGTCATTTGGTTAGGAAGGCTTACAAGATTTTCAGACATGTCAGAATTTTGACATGTTTGGGAATTCTGTGCCGGTCATGACGTCACCTGTGAAGGGGTCGCGACAATAGTGGTATCAGAGCTTGTGATTCGGAACGACGATGGTTGTATCAAAACCACTCTGGGGTACTAGAGGTGTGAGTCCCACGTCGGCTGTGTACTGGAGTGTCCTTAGGCTAACAAGTGTGGGGTGAGTGTTTCATTGAGACGATGTGTTCACCAAGGCGATGACAATAAGTCTTTGTGTGGAACAAAACCCACTACGCCTTCGAGTTTGTCCAGCGTGTGAAAGTGGAGACAATATTGTCACGACGAACCCCATCATTGCCTTATGTTATTAAAGTCTTAGTTTCACGCGCCTTAGGGAGTTACCTTAGTTAGGAATCATGTTTGATTGACTGATTGCTATTGTGGATGGGTGTGTGCGTGCTATTTGCTAACTATGTATTGAGTTGGTTTGTTTGACTGTGAGCCTACCAGGTTTATAGAATGGCGAACCGATCAGGACCCAGTGAACGACTTCCAGCGAGTGTTGACGCCATTCTGGACACTATTTGTCGTAGTCATGAACAACTGCGAGCGTGGTTGATTCACCTAGAAGCTCTAGTGAATCAAGTTTTGCATTCGCTAAAGCCAGAATAGTCCGAAAATGTCGGGGAAGTAGCGGTAATTCCCATAGCTGTTGCTGCAGTACATAGCAGTAACACATCTAGTGTAAATATTAACAAGAAAAGGAAGAGGGAAGCAGGACCCTCAATGGGAAAAGGAAAACAAGCAAAACGAGTCTGTAATAGCTGTAGGCAGTCATTAGAGTAATTGAAGTAAGGAGAAAGTCTCTTTTTGTTGTACATAAGGTAGTAAGACTAACCTAAGTTATGAATGTATTTTGGGGTGTAAATAAGGAAAGAAAGGTAAAATACTGATGAAGAACAATGGTGGGTCATTTTTGTGATGTATAAATTAACTATGGTTAAATGAAGTATTAGTTAAGTTTCAGTTATGTATATTTCGATTAATTTCTTCATATGATGGTTAATGGATATGTATCATGAATGTAGATTTTGTGTGGGTAGCTAGATCTAGATTATAAAATTGTTGGCGTTATGTAATGCAATTCTTTTCTTTTATGAATGAGTAGATTAAATAAAAGAAGGCAAGGGACTTATGGATCCTCATAAGGAACGATTTAAGAAGTTGGAGGAGATGACACTGATGCAACGACAGAATACCACCCAACTAACAGAAATGATGGCTAAGATTAGAGAAGAACTGCATAGGCCTAATGCATCACTAGTTCCTGAAGTTGGTGTCAGTAGCGTTGGGGTTAATGAAGTAGTACCTACTGTCGCAACAGAAACTCCAGTACTAGTAGACAGAAGGGATGAGAAAGAAAAGAAAAGGTATAATAAGGTAATGAAAGCTTTTAAAATGAGAAAACCTCCAACATTCACAGGAGGATTGGTGCTGGAAGTTGCAGAAAACTGGTTGATGAGGATAGAAACTATATTTGAAGATATGCAAGTGGTGGATCAAGACAAAGTGAGATTAGCAACCTTTAAACTCACCGAGGATGCAGAGCGATGGTGGAAGTCTACAGGTAGACGACATTTAGGTGAAGTTTCTTGGGAGAAATTTAAAGAGATTATCTATGAGTGCTTTTTTCCACCAGCTGAGAAAGATAAACGAAGGGATCAATTTCTTCATTTGAAGCAGAGTAATAGGACAGTTCGAGAATATGAACATGAATTTACTCGATTGTCTTTCTTTGCACCAGAGCTAGTGGCCACCGATAATCTGCGAATGAGGAAGCTTCGTGATGGGTTCCGTGACATCATATGCAAGGGATTGGCACTGGCTGGGGTAAAGACGTATGCGAATGCCGTTAATCAGGCTTTGGATTTTGAGAGAGTTGAGACTGCAAATCAGGAAGCTGCATTACATACATCCCTATTACCATTTGGGCAAAATGTAGCATTCCAAGAGAAAAACAAATCCAGGTGGAACAAAAACCAATACGAGGGAAATAAAAGATTTCGTATGGGAGAAGTATCTAGTAGGATTGGATCATCTGCCACACCAGTGATATCAGTTCCAACAGCAGGTTTCAGGGGACAACAATTTATGGGGAGATCTTAGAGTCAGAGTTCCTCAATTGGATCGCCCGTACCGTCAGGACGACGAGGTGGCAGTGGACAGAGTGGAATGTCAGTGCCCAGGGTACAGTCACAAATAGGGTATTTCACTCCTCCTTCATCTATTACTTGTTTCAGTGTAGGCAAAAAAGGCATAAAAGAAATGAATGTCCATTTTGAACACCACAAAAGGGATTGACAGCTCCATCCCAAATGACTTCAGTGCCTCCAAGAGAGTAAGCTAAAGCAGTGACTGAACCTAATCCTGAGGCCAGTAGGAATCTAATTGAAGGTATGATCAGCATTTGTGATATTATGATGTATGTCTTAATTGATGCTGGATCCACATTATCGTTTATTTTTGGTAGCATGGTAGATAGATTGGGACTTACTCCTGTTAGAACTAGTACACCCTTGATATTGAGTACAATTGCCGGAGAAAGGATTTATCCTAATATGATATGTGAGAAATGTGTTGTTAAATATGAAGGATATGAAATGTTTGTTGATTTAAGAGTGCTAGAATTCTTGGAGTTTGATGTCATACTAGGTATGGATTGGCTTGTAGCTTATCATGCTTATCTTGATTGTTTTGTTAAGAGAGTAGTTTTTCAGATTTCAGGACAACCTTCTTTTGTGTATAGAGGTATGGACACCTCAAAAACTCCCACTCGAGGTCAATTAGTTACTGATGAGGAAGCACAATGGTTAGCTAGTATAAAGATAGTTGATGAAAAGGAATGGGAGATTCAGTTGTCAGAAATTCCTGTACTAAATGAATTTCCAGATGTATTTCTTGAAGACTTATCTGGAATACCTCCTAAAAGGGAAATTGATTTTATTATTGAGTTGATGCCTGAAACTAAACCCATCTCTATTCCACCTTATCGTATGGCCCCAAAGGAATTACAAGAGCTCAAGGTACAAATTGAAGAATTGTTGAGTAAAGGGTTTATCGCCCCAAGTATGTCGCCCTAGGGAGCACCAGTGTTGTTTGTGAAGAAAAAAGACGGGAGTCTACGGTTGTGTATAGACTATCGTCAGCTGAACAGGGTAACTATAAAGAACAAATATCTACTTAATTGATGATTTATTTGATCAGCTAATTGAAGCCAGATACTTTTCAAAGATTGATTTGAGATCGGGGTATCATCAGCTGAGGATTAGGGAAGAGGATATTCCCAAGATAGCTTTTCGGACAAGGTATGGACATTATGAATTTTTGGTTATGCCATTTGGGTTAACCAACGCACCTGCTATGTTTATGGATTTAATGCAAAGGGTGTTTAAACCACATCTTGATCACTTCATCATTATCTTCATTGATGATATTCTAATTTATTCCAAAACTCGGGAAGAGCATGAATGACATCTCAAGACTACTTTACAGACCTTGAGAGAACACAGATTGTATGCGAAGTTCAATAAATGTGAGTTTTGGATAGATGAAGTGAAGTTTTTAGGTCACGTGGTAAGTGCAGAGGGGGTCTCTATAGATTCTTCAAAGGTTGAGGCTATTATCAACTGGCCAAGACCAACCATAGTGACTGAAATTCGAAGTTTTCTCGGTTTAGCTGGATATTACAGGAAATTTGTGGAGGGTTTTTCTAAAATAGCTACTCCACTGACTAAGCTAACTCAAAAGACTGTGGCCTTTGTGTGGACTGATGAATGTGAAGAAGCTTTCATGGCTTTAAAAAGAAAGTTGACTACTGCACCAGTACTAGTACTTCCAGAGCTTGGGAAGGAACTAGTCATTTATACTAATGCATCACATTTAGGGTTGGGGTGTGTTTTGATGCAAGAGGGTAGAGTAATAGCTTATGCATCTAGGCAATTAAAGGTGCATAAGAAGAATTACCCAGTACATGATCTAGAATTAGTTGCAGTGGTGTTTGCTTTGAAAATCTGGAGACATTATCTTTATGGTGAAAAATTTACCTTATACTCTGATGATAAAAGTCTGAAGTGCTTGTTTGATCAAAAGGAGTTGAATATGAGGCAACGCAGATGGTTAGAATTTCTTAAAGATTATGATTTCAATCTTGAGTATCACCCTGGAAAAGCCAATGTTGTTGTTGATGCATTGAGCAGGAAGCAGACTAAAGTTGGAGTTGTGGCTTGTCAAATAGCTCATAAATGGTGGATGTTAGAACAGGCTACAGTCATGAGTGTGTTTTCTGTTGATGTTTCATTGGGCATATGAGCTCAAATGCGTATGAGGTTGACAAATGCTCGAAGTCAAAGGATTAAGGAATTGCAGCAACATGATCCAAATTTTGGGAAGTATGATTCTTGGGCTAATACTTCTGATCGAAATAATTGGCGTCGAGATTCTGATGGTATCCTACAATTCCAAGGGAGGATATGGGTACCAGTTCACCGGGAACTTAGAGCTGAGTTACTTTAGGATGCACACCGATCACAATTTACTATTCATTCAGGGGCGACCAAGATGTACCATGATATGAAAAGAACAGTGTGGTGGCATGGAATGAAGAAGGATATAGCTGAATATGTACAAAAATGTGGAGTGTGTCAACAAGTAAAGGCTGAACATCAGAGGCCTAGAGGGCAGATGCAACCATTATCCATTCCAGAATGGAAATGGGAGCATATCACGATGGATTTTATTGTTGGGTTACCACGAACTCCAAGTAGATATGATGCCATCTGGGTAATTGTTGATAGGTTGACAAAATCTGCCCATTTTTTTCTAGTGAACATCAAGAACTCTATGGGTAAGCTGAGCAAGTTGTATATGCGAGATAGTGAGACTGCATGGGGTACCTGTATCTATTATGTTGGATCGAGATCCGAGGTTTACTTCGAGGTTTTGGCAGTTATTGCAGACTCGGTTAGGGACCTGTATTTGTCTCAGTACTGCATTTCATCCTCAGTTCAATAGTCAGTTTGAATGAGTTATTCAGATGCTTGAGGACATGCTCAGGGCTTGTATTTTGGAGTTTGGTGGGAACTAGAATGAGTATCTTTATTTGTGTAAGTTTGCTTATAATAACAATTATCAGGCTAGTATTGGTATGGCACCATTTGAGGTTCTTTATGGTAGACCTTGTAGATCTCCGACGTGTTGGTATGAGGTTGGAGAATCACAACTGCTGGGGCCTGAGGTTA